>OFHS01006122.1:185-10568 GCA_900245855.1 Calvadosia cruxmelitensis | reverse complement strand
TGCAACTGTCATAGTAGTTAGAAATAATGGATGTTTTCAAAGTTTTAGAGAAACAGGATGTAACTGAGTCAAAATTCATGCCAAAGTTGTTCCACAAAGTGGGAAAATTATAGTTGGGAAATTTCTGTAGAGCAGTTGTTTTTGCAAAAGGAACGATTCCCACCAGCCGTGTGAAATGTCTTAAATATGCTTTTAAGTTGCAGTGTCCGGTTCTTAACAATTTATTCCCGCTTTTAAAGGCAATACGTGTGTATTACAATGTTGTCCATTTTGTAATTTGACTGATTTTGCTTTCTGCTTCTCGCAGCCTTGGCTTGACAACAAACACACAGTCTTTGGTCGTGTTTTCAAAGGAATGGACGTCGTACAGAAGATCTCCAAAGCAAAGACCTACCCCAGGAACGACAAACCAATGGAAGATATAAAGATTATAAACATTTCCTTGAAGTAGGTAGCGCCATCGAACGGGCGCCTCACTTCAGGTGGCTGGAATCCGTTACCATGGTGACGACGCTCTGTCGTCATGGGAGTTCCATCGTGGCTTTCTTGATCGGTGTTATCGAATTCTTTTATTACGTCGCCAAGATTTTCGGCTTTAGTTTCACTCAGCCAATGAACTGTACAAATAGGGTTGAGTTGATGATGTTTGATTTGCTCGAGTGGACGGAATGGAAACTGACATATGTCATTTTAGAAATGGTGTTGACACTTTTGGGTCGTCGTCGTTTTGTCGTCTCCACTGGTTCAGTTTGTGCGATTAGTTTGGTGTTTTAAGAGGTACATTCCTTTCTTTATGGTTGTGGCTTTCGTTGCGAGTGAGACGGTGTCGCTTTGTGGCACAGAAGAAGCGATCTGTTTGGGGTTGCCAACGATTACAAATTGAAGAAATGCGTCGCCAAGGACGAACTACTTCATTTTCGTCGGTGGGTTCTAGTGTTGAGAATGACAGCGTATCGAGTTGTTTGTCACACAGGCGTCACTCCATCAAGCGAGACAGCACGGACGCTTTACACGGTGGAGTTGATTCCATCGGCATGCATCATTCTCGAAGAAGACAAACTCCCTTTGAAAACACCTACCAGCTACATCCATGCAAGGACTTCCCTGTTGCTGACGTCAAGCGCGTTGTCGGCGAAATAATGCGTCTTCACGTATCGGATTACTCGTACAATTCCAAACATATCGGACACCATTTGAAATTCATCACCAGCGAGATCAAAGCGAAAGTCAAAACTCTCAATTTACCGCGATATAAAATCGTTTGTCATACGCTGGTCATGCCTCGTTCTGGTCAAGCCGCGCAATCAGCGAGTCGGTGTCTGTGGGACAGCCAACAGGACAATTACGTTGTTGTAACCATGGAGACTAATGCTGTTGTTGTTGTTGCGTCGGTGTTTGGTGTTTATCAAGAGTGAAGCTGGATTACGTGCAGAAGGAACGAAGACGAGCTATCAGCTATGTAGATTATTTATTTCTTATTCTGCATGTGTTGTGTGGGAGCTCCAACCCTAACCGTGAGACACATTTTAAAGTGTACCGTCGGTCTTTTTGAAGTGGTTTTTCGTGGTGTCTATGTTTAGTCGATGAAAAAATTATTGATTTTGAGATCACATCAATCTACATTTCTATAACCTCATTTCTACCGTGTTCTGCTTTGCTCCATCGGACTCATGGGTGTCTGGTCTGTAAGACACATCCGTCCCCTGCGTAATGTACATTTCTCTGAGATGTGTAAGGCATTTACTGCTTCGTGTTTATATGTAATACTCTAAACCCCGAATATCGGTACTCCATATCTACCAGATCACTATACCTACAGTATTTACACCGAAAATATAGGTTCGCAACAAGAGTTGGAAAAGTGATCTTACGATCGAATTTGAGTACGGATCGAATCCGTCGCGCTGCTCCAGAAACCTGTGAGTGCGTGAGCTCTTTTCGTGTAGGCGAGTTTGATAGTTTTGCTTCTGCCACTTCGATGTCGCCATGTCGGAATGAAATGGCAAGTTTGATTGAAGCGCTTTCATTCGTATTATTCATATTATATTCATTGAAAAACACATTCGTGTGAATAGGCCGACTGTCTAAAAAATGATATTGCATTACATTATGGTTGTCAAGCGCAGTCTGGACGACAAATGCTAGCATCGCAGTCAAGGCAAAATTATTCAGCGCGTGTGTGGAGTCAGTCCTGATGTACTCCAGCTCATCGTGGACCCTACATGCGTCGCTGGCGAGCGAAGTTGATGCGTCGCATCGAGCTCTAGTGCGGTACGCGATGGGTTATCGCTACCCATTGATCATCGGAAGCTACCAGCTATACGATATGAGCTATAATTATTTCTCTTGCCACTCTGAGAGTTAAACGTCGCCGGCTCACGTTAATCGGCCACTCCTTGCGACGTCCTGAAACACCATTGGCGACTGTGCTCACGAGCTATCCCACAGAGCCATTTCGTCGTGGTGGCGCGCTGCGCTATACATTCATGCAGCAAATCACCGATGACCTCGCCGAACTCTCCTTCAGCATCGGACAAGCACCAGCAGCCGCTCACAACCGCCAGCAATGGAGAAAACTGGTTCAACGCGCGACCACCCCCTCTGGAGGTCGATCGCGTTTCAAGTAATAGTAGTAGTAAGCGCAGTGTCAATGCTTGTCGGACCAGGACCTATGTCAGTATATCAGTGAGTTGACCTGTGCCACAGGCGATGAAACCAGGAACTTGTTTTGTTTAAACGCGCATTCGATCTTACTCTTATCTATCATGGTCAGTTGCAAGTATTGTTCAGGCTGTCAAAATGGTCCATTTCAGCTCAAAAGAACGTGCACGAAAGCCCTTGCATTCCTACAGGCAGTGGGACTAAGTCGATTTAGAAGCATCATAATAATTATATTGACATTTTGACAGCTATGGTGTTACTTGGAGATTCCTCTTTATCGTATTGAAAACGAATAATTACCAAAAGAACAGATAGCTCCAGCCGCCTGCACACACAAAAACAATCAGCCCCAATATTAGTACACAGCTGAGTAAACTTATCTGCGATGCAACAGGAAGGACAATTGACAGCAAAATCACTCCCGCCCCCGCCCCCAAAAAAACCCTCATTCCGTCTAACCCCACAGGAAACGTTAAACCATTTCATCGGATCAAGCATACACTGCAATCCCCAAAGATTTCCGAAAGGGTAACCTTGCCTTGGGACTGGGCCCGCAGAAAAAAACAACACGCTTTTCATTGATCTGGTATAATTTCCGTTATTATTCTACTGGGTCGTCTTCTACAGGCACGTTTGTTGCAGTCCGTTCCTCTATGGGCACATTCTCGTCGTTATGGTCCGTTTGACACGTGTTGTAAGATCCGCAATGTGAACATTTGAGACCAACAACGTGGAACGCTATCACTGACGTCTGCAATCAATCAATCAATAAACAGTCACATCTGGATTAGAGAAATCCACAGGGAACCCAACACAGACAAGCCTGTCTTAAACGACCACATTTGGGATCAAAATGCAATAAGCCTTAAAGACAGGTGGTACAGTACAGTCAAACCTGTATTAGCGCCTTAGCGGCCACCTCTATAGAGCAGCCACCTGTGTATAAAGGCTACTCTTCATAACCAACATGGCACTTTCTATAGAAATCAACCTGGACAGAAAGGCCACCTGTCTATAAAGGGCATTTTCCTCAGGTCCCAAAGGTGACCGTTATAGACAGGATTCACTGTATCTATACTATTTTACAGAGTATTTAAATTGGGGCAGAGATGAGTTTCTGCTTTGGCAATTGGGTGGTCTAACAAAATAACCATTAGCGCACAATCTGAATTAGTACGATCTATTATGAACATAGTGATTGTACTGTAAGGCGGTCACCTGAGGGAACATCCCTGGGCGCCCGAGCTGTAAGAAACTGGTCTTGGGTCCTGACAATAAAGCCCCTTACAGAAGAATGGAAACATTGATTTGAACTTTGATTAAAAGTTGACACATTAAAAGTTGTTACTGCATCTGTATTGTCAGATGTACAAAGGGTCAAACGTATGCAATACACTATATCAGAGGAACGTCAAATTCAGCATCGACCTGTGTATTGAGACCACCTGTATCAAGGGACCGAGACCCAAAGCAGTTAATGTGGGCACGCCGGCAATAATTTGGTTGCAAAAATATGTAGAAATCATGTCAATCAGCTTCAGTAGAGACACCTAACTCACCTCATGGCAATCCCGACATAAGACCTAGAAAGTAAAGAAACAAGAACATCAATTATAACCGATACCTTGCAGACAAAAGAAGATTGACAATTCTACAAGTCAATGCATACATCAATGCTGTGCAGGGGGCTTTGGTAAGTCCCCACTATGACAGGTGGCTGTTCTATGTAACTTCTATGGAGCTGATCGTATTGTAAACATAAAATAAGTAGCCATGGTCACCTGTCTAAACGCAACTACCTATGTCAAGCAAGCACCTGCTTTAAGCGACCACATGTCTTAAGTGACCACATGTGTTAACAAAAACCTGTCTTACGTGACCACCTGTCTTAAGCGACCACCTGTATTAAGGGACCACTTACCACTGGTTTCTTGTGATAGTCGCTTAGAACAGATTTGAGCGTAATTACAGCCCAGACTGCCTTACAGACCACCTGTGTTAAGCAACCACCCAGGTTAACTTCATTAAACAGTCCGACCATCGTTCATTGCCCAGGCTGCAGCATACATTTCAAACTTACAACTACAGTCAAACCTGTGTTAGCGGTCCACCCTATAGAGAAGCGACCTGTGTATAATGGCCACTCTTCATAGACCCAAAATGATACCTTCTATAGAAATGAACCTCGACAGAAAGGCCAGTAGGCCACCTGTCTATAAAAGTCACTTTTAATAGCTCCCGGAGGTGACCATTATAGACAGGGTTTCATTGTACCTGTATTTAGCAACCACTTGTGTGAAGAGACCACTTTCAACAGTCACTTGTGTGGTCATATACGACAGGTTGGACAGTTAAGAATCAAAATGATTAACATTCGCATACCGCGACTTTCATGTTTCTGAACTGCAATGGCATTGGTGTTTGTGCGACTTCAACGTCAAGTTGCCGCCAGACGCCATCCATTTCCACAAGACAGACGTTGCACGTTGGACAAGTGTAGCAACTGCAACACAACGTCACAACGAAACAGTAAATGGGACCAAGCATCTACAACACATCAGCCGGGAGGAACGGGGACGAAATTGCCTATAGACTCACCCGTTTTTTAGCATGACGTCAAAACATTTCCTGTTGAACAATAAAAGAAATCATAAATAGATGCAACCGATGCCACCACAGGCTCAATATAATATACAGTTGACAATCAGAAAAAATCTACATTTGGCCCTATGTGCCTCGTATCATTCTCAAAATCTATTGACTACATCTCAATACTTAACCCTTGTACTTCTGTTGACGGTTATACACGTTTACGAAACAAGTATACAGTAGCAGCATTTAGGAGCGATCAACCAATCAGCAATCAATGAAGCGACTTCAAATCTTTATTTAATTAGTTTCATGAGCAGGACAAGGGTTAATACAATGTAAAATCCCCTTGATGTTCCTCTTCCTTATTGCAATATATTAGACAATTGATCTGCCTTCTGTTGCTTTTCCAAGACCATAGAACTCAATACCAGAGCAGGTTGAATGCCTCTCCTTCACCCCTCTGAGAATTGTTCTTTTGTCTCTATGTCTCTATGCTTGTTAGTTTGTATGTCTGATTGTATGTACAGTGTAACTCAGTTAATATCACACCCTCGGGATAATTGTAAAACGTAATATTATCCGAGTCGTGGCAGTAACCGAGTCTCGCACTCAGACCTCTAATTTTGCAGAAACGGCTCAAACAATAGCAAAAAGCTGGTCATAGAACAGCATCTGCATCAACATCAAACAGAGCTATTATGTAGAGCTTTAAGCAACACAAGACTCATTTTCTTTGATTTGTCATGCTCAATGAGGCAAACACAATTAAAAACACTTCATCAACTTTTCCTTGCACAACAGATGTGGCGCCTAAAAATTCAAGCAGGGGGACAAATCACAGAAAGGGTGACAATATGCGAGTATAAACATAAAAGATTTTGGACATCCGTGATAAAAACCAAGATGTGACAATATCCGAGGTGATATTAACCGAGTACAATAAGAAAAAAGCTTAGGGACTGGCCAGTGAAATTTCACTTCCCGTGACAATATCCGAGACGTGATAATATCCAAGGTGATATTGACCGAGTTATACTGTATGTATAAATATGCAAAACTTGGCACCGTTTACTTATTAACACTTATGGATTTTCAAATCTCTGGGAAATAACAAGGCTCTGGTTGTGCACAGCTTACGAAACACAATGCACAGAGCTAAGTCAGCTAACACTCAAACCATGTCAACGCTGAATAATGCAAACTGGTATAAAATCTAACAGGGCCGTTTGTGAAAAGTCTGCCTCGAAGCCGAACTATGTTTTCTGCAAATCAAATGAAATCAATGCTCTGGAATGGACACCTTGAATTCATTGTACTTGCCTTTGCAAATCATTGCACAGAAACGGTTCAAGGGGGTCAATTAGCCTCTTGGGAGCAATCGAAACAATAGCTTCGAGTCAAAGAAGATTGACGCTCAAAATTACGGCGGGCATGGTAGCATCAAAAGCAATGTAAGGGTTGTGACGAACAGGTGACAACATTCAAACTATCCCTTTACAAGGCATTCACAGCCTCTCGGGACAGTTGAATCATGCTTCATAACCAATTACTGTAATGTGAATGTGTTATTATCTGAAATATCACCCAATTAACCGGAGTTCAATTAACCAAGCTTAACTGTAATTGATAGCATACTTCTAGCTGCTCCTATTTAAGACACAGCAGACTGCTAATGACAAGAATTTTCCCTCACCATAGGTCGATAATAGACTGTGCACGATACACTGTAGGCTACAGTGAAACCCGTCTATAATGGTCACCTCTTGGACATGAGAAACTGACCTTTATGGACAGGTGGCCTTTCTGTCCAGGTTGATTTCTATATAAAGTGTCATATTGGGGTTATGAAGGGTGGCCTTTATACACAGGTGGCTGCTCTATAGAGGTGGCTGCTAATACGGGTTTGATTGTAGTTGGGTACCAAACAGATTTGACATCTCAGAAACAACTTACATACCTATGAAGGAGATGGCCGCAGTCAGGAACGTGTGACGGCACCCGAGACGTATGCAGATCCTAAACAGTCATTAATCAACAGCAAAACTATCAATTCAAGAACACCAAAGGAAAGAAGCCCTGGTAGATATCAGACAGACAATGCATTGAATGCAAGCAGCATGATTAAAGAGCGGTTATAGATCACAGGAATTTGTAAGCATATGTGACTATGTCCCAGCCGTGTGGCACAGCAATGTTTGCAGACTACCTGCCTTTCTAATAGGCATGAGCTGATTAATTGGAAAATAATCGGTTCTTGCCGATTAAGTGGCCTATCACCATACATAATAGGCAAAAAATAATCGGTACCGATAATCGGCAAATTTCCTTATCGGCTCATCCTTACTTTCTATAGATGTCTATTTGGCGTGAGGAACATTGTCAAACACTTTTGCTAGCTTTACAAAGAGACAATACAATTCAACTGGTCTCAGATCTGCATGATCAACAGTGATCTATGAATAATCGAGAAAACTCGGATTACTACAACCAAAACAGGACAACGCCAATAATCAAAATAAGCATCCAAAAATCGAGTCATCGCTTCAGAAAGCAAAAGTTAAATATTGTATCTACCAAAGCAATACTGGTCTAACAAGAAGTTTGCAGGGGAAAAATCAACACAAAATCCTCCACCGCATATACTCACTTTACCAAGCTAACTGTGAGTCGAAAAAGATGTGAAATAGCATGCGTGCTCCAGTGTGCGGATATGTTTCCATGGCGCATAACCATTACGGCATGATATGATAGACAAGCACTGAAGGCTGTAACACCGTTTTCTCGCAGGTTGATTATGAGTTAAAAAACCAGGACTATTTCTTTCGATAACTAGTCAAGTCTATTGGTCTGTGTTTCATATTGTGGTGTTTGTAAAACAAACATGTGTGCGGTATAGTTTTACAACATAAGCCTAAACATTTGATATTCTATCAAAAATGCCAAGGTATTGGAAATGGACTTTGCCATCGCGTAATACAACAAGGACATACCTCTAAGCAAATCGGGCAGTCTCGGCGAGATATTTTTTCGATGCACTGCAAAATTAAACCGATTGTGAGAAACGCAGTAATAATGAGAACATCATATAACAATTGAACAATATGACATAATGTCTATATAATTATTACAAGATTAGAATTATATAATTAATATATAACTATATTCATTCTATCCTTATCTATATATATATTTCACAAGTGTATGCCTGTATGTTTGTCTGTCTGTCTGTCTGTCTGTCTGTTCAAAACCGGGCACCTGCCACTCATTAGCAAGTATGGATTTGACTAGTTCTGGGAAACAAGAAGGCTTTGGTTGTGCATGGTTTTCGAAACACACCGCACAGCGCCAACACTCGAACAACGTTCAAGTTGATTAGTGCAAATTGGCATAGAATCTAACGGAGCAGTTTTTAAAACAGTTTGCCTTGAAGCCGAGCTATGTTTCTTGCAAGTTTGACGAAATTATTGCTGTAGAGTGTAGAATGGGCACCTTGAATCTGCCTTGCTTGCTGTGGCAAACCCTTGCGCTCGAATGATTCGGAAGGATCGATTTCAGTCTCTTGGGAGCCATAGTTGAGCTGAGAAACAATAGGCGGCATTCGACGCAGCATTCGATAACACTGCTTTATGGGCTAAAACTGAGAACTGTGATTTGTATTGGACTAATTTAATTTGTAAATTGCATCTCACATTCAGACGTTGTCTCGCTCCTCTTCGCGATAAGCTTTTTCTCGCAGTCGTAGTACTGTCGCATTTGAAATTCCCTGTTCGAAGACGGTGTAAATATGGTCGCTGTCAGAGTCAACCACTCCGACTCAACCTTGCACTGAACAAATTTTAATCTCAGTTGACAAAGTTGCCTGCTCGAGCAACACGAGCACGAACGTCGCAGCCTGATTTGTTCAAGCCCTGAAAGCAAAATCATAAGTGAAATGTTCATCTCTCCGACTGTTGTCATTCAAAGTCAACACTTCTCACATACGTGCGAGCGAAAACAATGGTAACTTTTCAGCCGCAAGAGGATGCGAAAAATCTCTCGACGCCAACGTCGTGTGTCCCTGCTGAGTTTCATCACCTCCAGTCACTCGCAGGATCAACGCGTCTGCAAGAAATTCTAGCATTTTCAACTTTGGAAATTTATGAAAAATACAATTCCTTGTCTAAAATTCCAAAATTTTCCAAGAATTCAAATATAAGTGTCTTCTTATGGCCGGTAAAGTCGATTAGGATTTCGAAGCAAAAATTCTGAGAACTGACCGAGCGACGAAATTGTTTAGACATACCAATCACCTCATCTCTCTTGGACACGACGCCTCGCGTTCCTTAAGTGACATCAATTAAGGTAGATCCAGATCGTTTTGGGCAACGCGAGGAAATATCGCATTCGCGGTCAAATCCTGTAAACGCGAATTTGCGATAAATGCAAGTAAAAAAGATAGGATTGCACGATTTGAAAAATTAAAAGGGATTCTTTACCAGGAAGACTAGCTCTATCAATACAACCAATAAAAGTTCTGGGGTTTATGAGCACTTTAATAATGAAAACTTGAGGCTGATGAACCACTGGTACAAGAAGGAAGGGTAAACAGGTCAACAAATGACAATACAGTGAAACCTGTCTATAACGGCCACCTCTGGGACCTGAGAAAAATGACCTTTATAGACAGGCGGCCTTTCTGTCCAGGTTGATTTCTATAGAAGGTGTCATGTTAGAGTTACGAAGAGTGGCCTTTATACGCAGGTGCCTGTTCTATAGAGTTGGCCGCTAATACAGGTTTGACTGTAAATGGAAGATCAACAGGGCTTTGCCAAACAGAACAAGCATACTACAGTGGTCGCCGCTTAGTAAAACCGTGGTTAAAGTGCTCATAAACCCAAAAACTTTTATTCCAGATATTGGGGCAATCAACGCTGAAAGTTACAAATATCGTTGAAATTTTTAGTTTTGAGATCTCCTTCTATTTTATATGATTTATTGAGAATCAGACCTCGCTGAATGCTAAAGGACTGGGTCAAGGACGCGAGGCGTCTTGCCTTCAAAAATGACACCTGTGTGCAATTGGAGGTGTACTTGAGATCATTGCAGAGAAAGAGATGCGACAGGAAACAGATCTATTAATATCGATTTTGT
>OFHS01006120.1:0-10570 GCA_900245855.1 Calvadosia cruxmelitensis | reverse complement strand
GCTTGATTATTTCTGTTTGTTGTCTTCCTACTTTGGATTACAGTTGCTAACATAAAATGGATTGAAAATTAAGCATGCACATTAGCATTTTGGCTGAAGCTAAAAACACTGAAACAAAATGCGGGACCCGTTCGAGTCCCGGTTTCTCATTTCGGGAAACCGGGACGTCAATTTCCCGGAAATGCGATGCCCTATATAATATATCTATTCAAATGTTGTTACAACAGCTCTGATAAAGTGGAACATATTCTCATATCAGTAGCCAATGCAAAATACGTCCATCTGGGCCCTGAAATTACAGAATCTGATACATCCAATAAGCGCTAATCTTCACGTCAAGTTAAAGGCAGGATCGTCTCTTTCCTTGTGAAGCTCATTCAGTTTTAGTCCAATCTAACAGATTCTACACGTCACAGTTTATACCGGTATATGACACACAAATGAGACTGTACCAATACGAGATTATGATGAAACTATAAGTACCGGTAAGTGGAAGAACACGGAGAGAACCAATTGACTTGATGAGCACTGCTGGAAAGTCTAACTATTTTGTTTGAAGGTACAGAACGTTTAAATCAGTATTTATTCGGCGGGATAAGTCATATTGTGGACTATTTTAGCACAGTCTCATTCGTTTGACTGTTTGAACAGAAGGTAGCACTAGAATACCCGTTTTCGCCTTCCATGGTCCGGAAATACTTGGAAATGTGTAACCGTGTTTCTTTAGCGCTAAAGTATACCGCTCTTCAAGAGCGGCAGCAAGTCTGGTTTTCCATGGTCAGGATGAGTCTGGCGCACGACTGTCAGGCTTACGACGGTAGAACAGACCCATGGCAAAGAGGTGTATGTTTGCCGCTTCAAATAATCTCATTCGCCATGTATAGATTTGTTTAGTAATGCACATTGGGGAAAAACTATCTACCTCGCTATCTAGGTGACCGTACGACGATCTCCTCTCCTGAAATAGAGGTTGGTGTCTAGCTTATGTGATACAGTACTCTCAAAGTTAGCATACAAACCTAACTCATGAATTGGCGACTGAATTATTATGTATTAATAACTTAATGGCTTTTGAATTGTTTTGCGATGTATGTGCCCCATGAAAAAATCCAATGGCTTATTGGGTTCTGCAATAAATGATTATGATAGCTGAATTAGTCCTTAGTAGGCCACTTCCATTCTATTGTGTGCTAAGATAAAACATATCAATATCATAAGATGTAAGAACAGTAAAACACATCGATATTTATCTTTCTTACTTCTTCTTCTAACTCTTTCATTCGTGCTTCAAAATCGTATTCCACTTTCTTTTCTTTTTCTTCCTTCTTCCGTTTATTCGCTTCGAATCTTCGCTTTACTTGGTCTAAAGAGGACCTTTCAACTTTCATTGACATTCCAAGATTTCGCTGATGTTTTTTACCATTAACATGATCAAGAAAGTTTATAGAATCTTTAACAATACAGTCGCATATGTTGCAAAAGTAGCCACCTTGGTCAGCTAACGGTGTGGTCTTTGTAATCACAACAGATTTCCCAAGCTTTGAATCAAGGTCAACATGATAGTCCCTCGCTTTCAGAAGCTCCCGTTGAACGGGAACATCGTCCTTAAAACTACTGAGTATTTCTTGTTCTTCTTCTTCAAGAAGACGGTCTTTTGCTTTTCGTGTAAATTCATCTTCGTCCCAAACACGACGAAAACTATCCCCTTTACTTTTGTTTGACTTCTCTTCGGCCATTTTGATTCTAGTCGAGCAAAGGTGGTCTGGAACAGAGCATTCGGCTTCGATGTTAGCTTCGGGCCTCAGCTTGGACTCGTTATTTTATTTGTCAAAACATTTTGTTCAAACACTACTGTACAAAGAATTTAGATAATAGAAAGCACAATATTTAACTTCGTAATGTTTTCAAGTAATATTAGTATCTAGCATTGGCCTAGCTGGTTGATTGTTAGGAGACCCAGGCCAAAACATGAGCCCAACTTGGCGGACTTTGAGTCCGACTCAATCTCGTTGCGTCGATGCCTCGCTGTCACGCTCTCCTTCTCTTCAATCGAAAGAGTTGTTCCGTCGCTTCTTTCCGCTGGATTTTAGAACGTAAACATTTTGTTGAACTTGGAAGCTTCATTTTGGACAGCAACAATGACTTGATCGTCAAAAGTCCCCCCGTTCCTTCGTCCACCATGGCCGGCATCAGTGCGGCGTGCTGTTCTTGCCATCTTTACGCCGTCGTAGCCTGTTTGCTGGCCACGTACGCTTTTGCAATGACAACAAGCGAAAAGGGAGAAATGAGGTAAGACGAATCACTAACTGTTGATTACAAACCTTGATGTCTGGTGATACCATCATGACACCACGCTATGAAATTAAAATCAAATGATATTACCTTACTGTGCTCTTGATATATCGTGAGCGTGAGCGTTTGAAGCCTTCTCTTGACTTTTTTGGAATTATTGCGCGGCGTTTTGAACTCATCTTATATAATCTTACGACTACTGTCGATGGCAAACGATGTTGTTACAGATTTTAAACGAGTAAAGGTGTGCTAACATGATCATTTAGACATAATAAGAATACTCTATTACTTTTTTCTCCCATTCGAGGGGTGTTTGGGATTTCATTTGGCAGACTTGTGTTTGTTTTTTCACTTTAGAATGCATCTGCATTCCAGCATAAAATGTGAATAATTCTGTTTAAACATGAGTTTCTGTTATTTTTCAAATTGTGTGAAATTATGATGGAAGGCAATGTGATTTTGAGAAATTCTGTTGTCATATCCATTCAATCCAAATATTTGTAAGTAGAGTTCATGAGCCGGAGGATGTATTTTGTAAATCAAACCCTTCACAGAAAACATGGATCATAGTAAAACGAAGTAGAAATCCTGTATATAGGGACTGTCAGAATAATGCCCACTGTAGCTCACTCAGATGCAAAGGATGTTTTGCAAGGCAGCCGGTTTAGATCATATCGCCAGTGGACAGCGTAACCCAGTATGAAAAGTAGGACGCTTTCCTGCGGGAAGCCACCTCTGAAATTCCGCGTCGCGCATGTCAGCAAAATTCAACAATTTCTGCACAATATTACCAATAAATTGAATTAGCAGGAGTGAATTACGTCACCATAGAGGAAAAATCCGAGCAATAGTAAGAGAAGAAGTTTGCCGTTTCCCGCGCAAAAGTGAAACTTTACATATTGGAGCGCAACGAAGCTCTCAATATGGAAAGTAGATCAAATTGACCGCGAG
The DNA here is from genome assembly GCA_900245855.1 of Calvadosia cruxmelitensis. Lineage (NCBI taxonomy): Eukaryota > Metazoa > Cnidaria > Staurozoa > Stauromedusae > Kishinouyeidae > Calvadosia > Calvadosia cruxmelitensis. Next base: position 7,327 of record OFHS01006120.1, on the reverse strand, counting down.
AGGCTCGTGTTCGTTGTAGGCCTACACTGATTCCAAAATGTGTAATGGAACTATGGGCAAGACATGTACTGTGAAGGTCCTTTAAATGGGAACATTGTGCCTACTATATAAGCCCAGTGCCAGATTACGCAATAGGCACAACAGGCAAATCCTACAGCCCTTGCTAAGCAGCAGACCCTCTGACATGTTTTGAACGTATTGTAATTCATTAAATAAAGTAAATATTCATTCATTGAAATAAATGACTGATTGAAATTCTTGTCATTGCTGATGGTGTTATTTTTTATAGAGACAAAGTGAAAGAAATGTTTAACCATGGCTACATGTCGTATATGGTAGGGCACTCAATTTTATTTTATTTTGCTTGCTAATTGCATTTTGCACTTTTAAATGCTGTGTATAGCCTAATAATTATTTATAAACTGAATGACCTCTTTGTATATCGAGGGTAACCTTCAACCTTACTTGTCTGGTTCCGTTTGGGGAGCTTGCTAGTTGCAAGTATTTTAAGCACTTGCCATCAAGCCCATTTTTCCTATTCGCATGTAAGCAGCTCCTACCAAGCACTAACGCCAAAACAATTTATCTATGGTAATGATATTGGCATCAAGAAACGGCAGTAAAAGAATGCATTTATTTTATTGCGAATTGTAATTAATGCCTCATTATACAACTGTAAATATCGTTTTTATGTCTTGAAATACACTACTCTCTCTCAATGAGTTGAACTATTGTTCCTGTAGGAGATTTTATGCTCAAACTTACCACCTGAGGTCATGGAACCTCGTTAATATCACTATTGTCTTCCAGCCAAAAATCGTGATAATAAGTGGGTCGTGATATTAAACGGGTACATATAGTTGATTTTGACAGAGCTTGGTTCTCAGATTGAAGTGATATTAGGCGGGTCATGACATTAACCAAGGTGATATTAATGGGGTTACACTGTAATAAGTAGTCCTAGTAAACTTTTCCGCTTCAAAAGTAATGTCAAATTGTGTAAACTTGTGCGGAATGGCCATTTTTAATTTGTTGTGTTGCAGTCAGTTTCACTTGTACTGACATGTTTCATTCATAGTATCTCCAATCTCTGTAGCAAGACATCTTGACAACGTTGTGTAAACAATACGGCAATGATTGTGACTTTTTGGTCCGCAGGAGCATGCTTATCCTGCCGATGAATTGATGCCTCTCAGTTGCAAGGGAAGGTATCGCGGCAGCGAAGTTGACAGAGGAGATATTGACGAGGTCCTAGGAAAGTAAGTTTATTTGAAGTTCAGTTACGTCATGTAACAAAGATTATCCTCGACTGCTCACTTTGATGAAAAATTGACATTTAGCATGTTCTGTTTGAGTCTTGCTTGTGTTCCTCTGTGTCGCACAGATATTTATGCTATGCATAATACTTCATACTTTGCTTTAAAGCGAAATTAAAGAATAACTTTATAAAATATTATTGGGGTGCAGTCGCTCCCTTGCCCCCTCCTGCTTGATATTGGCTCCCGAATTTAGAGGTGTTCATAACATAATGTGTTGATCATTCTATTTCTTTATCTTGTTCTAGCTATTCATTGACGCTGATCGATAGTATGGACACATTAGCTGTGAGTGTGTTGGTAGTTTGTATGTTTTACGCTTATTTTCTGTCCTTTTTCATATGCAAGGCGCAAATGTTTACCACTCGAGGTGTGTTCTGCCATGTAGAACGTTAACTGTTGTCCTGCTATTGACATGTATACACGTTTTCGAAACAAGTCAAAAGTAGCAACACATAACCAATCAGATAGTTAGTCCTTAGCAAGCAAGCAATCAGCAATTGGTAAAGCGACTTCAAGTCTTCATTTAAATAGTTTTGCGAGCAGGACAGGGGTTAAAACTTCTTTGAATGGGAGATATTGATGTGAAATATTTTTTGTGGGTCCCGTTCCTTACATGATTATTTTCATTACTTTATTATTTTGGATTGTAAATTGTATTTCATCGACTGTTATGTGTTGGTTTAACCCTTGTCCTGCTCATAAAACTAGTTAAATGAAGACTTGAAGTCGCTTTATCGATTGCTGATTGGTTGATGGCTCGGGACTAACTATGTGATTGGTTATATTTTTCTACTTTTGAATTGTTTCAAAAACTTGTATACACGTCAATAGCAGGACAAGGGTTTAAAAGGATTTTATTGTGCCCTCTTTTGTTAAACATTGAACATTGTGTCTCAGGTATTGGGCGAACTCGAGGAGTTTGAAAGAGCTGTCAAACTTGTGTCAGATAACGTCCGGTTTGACGCCGATGCCGTTGTGTCTGTGTTTGAAGCAAACATCCGTGTTCTTGGGTGAGTGTGCCTCAAATCAGGTCAACGTTTAATATTGCAAGTTGGTGTAGGGTCTAGCGGAGCCATTTGCAAAGTATTTTGTCTTAAAGCTGAGCTATATTTCCTATAATTTGGATGGAATTACCGCTGTAGAAGGAGCACCTAAACTTTGAAGTATTTCCCTATCAAACCTGTTGAGCTCAACTGGTTCAAAAGGATATATTTCAGTTGTTTGTGAGCTGAAAAGCAATGCTTAGCATACGAGGCTAGTATGGAAATAAAGCTTGTGTGTGTGTAACTGTGTACTGTGTATGATTTGCTAGTCTTTCTTTATTGTATTCCCTTTATTGTTTTATATCCAGTGGACTTTTAGGTGGACATACTATGGCATTGGTTGTGAAAGCCAAAGGGACTCTGTTGCAATGGTATAACAACGAGCTGTTATCTAAAGCAGTGGACCTTGCTGATCGTCTGCTAACGGCGTTCAATACTAGTACCGGGATTCCGTACCCCAAGGTATGATTTTCATTCCACGTTGGACACTGTTTTGTGCATGCTGACGGACTATTTGCTGTCCTGGAATTTTGATGATTTCAATTATATGATTAGCAATCAATAGACGGTTAATTTCAACTATCTTGCACAATGTTTTGTCATTTTGTGAAGAGAAAGCACAACCAGCTGATTGCCCTGACGTTGTATTGAGATTGTTATGTGTTCTGTTCCAGGTGAATTTGCGTTACGGAATCCATCATCCTAGTTCTCGTTTGGGAACGGAGCAAGATACGTGCACAGCGTGTGCAGGAACGATTATCATGGAGTTTGGGGCATTGAGTCGCATGTCAGGCAATCCTATTTATGAGGTACATGGTGTATTAGTCAGTTGATAAACTTGTTTTCTGAGAGTTGCGGTTGTCCAAGTTCTGCACAGATCACAGTAGTGGTGGAAGTTACCAAGGAGACATCTTGTGCTACAAACCACATACTTTAAGATTTTATATTCATAAATATCTCTTGCATGACATACAATGCTTGCTACGGTCCAGTGCTCGCCCTTTCTGCTCAATTTGCAAGACTTGTTTATAAGTAGACTGAATGAATTCATTTGGAAAAGGTATTCCACAAATAACTTTGGGTATTGTTTGTTTGAGTGCATGAATGCAAGGTTATTTAATAGAGTTCACACCAGAATGCAAGCAATATGAAAAGGCTTACTTTCTTGTAACTAGCACATCACTGTGTCATAATTTAGTTAGCATTTCAAACAAGTTTTGTTGTAGTATTTTGCTTCAACAACACTTTGTAAAGCAAATAGTGTCATGTTTTGTTGACTTTTTCTTTTTAGCAAAAAGCTCGCAAAGCCATGGAAGCAATCTGGAGTTACAGAAGTCATCATAGCGATTTAGTTGGGACAGTTATAAATATTCACAGTGGAGATTGGATAAGACGAGGTTAGCACTCCATCAATTTATTATGAGCAAAGCCACCAAACGCTGTCCTGATGCATTTCAGTATATATGTTGGGCTGGAAGCGATCGGACTTGCTTTGTCGCGGCTTTAGACGGACTGTTTCGTTCAGTGACTGGCTGTATCGTGATTTCAATTGTAGTGATTTGTCTGTTGCATGTAACCATAAACTGGATAAATCAAGTTGTGAACGTTGCGTTCACAAGAGTAAGAACGGATTGTTCCCACGAACAGCACTGTCCATAATATATATACAGTGAAACCTTCTATAACGGTCACCTCTGGTGTCTGAGAAAAATGACCCTCATAGACAGATGACCTTTCTGTCGAGGTTGATTTCTATAGAAAGTATCATTTTGGGGTTACGAAGAATGGCCACAGATTATACACAGATCTATAAATATGCCATGTCCTTATTTTCAATGTTAGTTTTATCCAAGTGTCAGAAATTTGATATGTACATTATAAGTACGGCACTGAAGCTTAAATCCATTTTGCTGCTGTGTGCCTTTTGACAGTGTATTTTGCGTTCAATTCCTAGATAGCGGAGTTGGTGCTGGCATTGACTCCTATTACGAATACTGCTTTAAAGCCTACGTTTTACTCGGAGATGAATCTTATCTAGAGAAATTCAATAAAGTAAGTGATCTACTTCAGACATTGCAACATCTAAATTTATTACTTTTGCACATGATGTTTGGGAGCAGTAGTATGATACTTAACGAACAATACCTTGATGTCATTTATTTTCATTCCCGTGTTCTGCTACACGATATCATGAATAATAAGTATGCAGTTACGTAAATGACATGTTTTATAGAATCCCGAAACATAAGATTTGCAAGAGGCATATCTGGAATTGGACTTCTACAGTTGAACCCACTTATACAGTGAAACCTGTAATGACCTTTATAGACAGGTGGCCTTTCTATCCAGGTTGATTTCTATAGAAAGTATCATTTTGGGGTTATGAAAAGTGGCGTTTATACACAGGTGGCTGCTTTATAGAGGTGGTTGCTAATGCAGGTTTAACTGTATTCCTAATGTCGGATAATGATAATGACGCACGATTGCTTGTTATCACCACTGATTTGATGCCATTTTCGACACTGTTTTTCTTAATTGCCTCTTTAAGTTAATTGATGAAACTGTTGCATGTGTCTCTGCAGTGTTCCTGGTCTTTGTATAATGGAAAATGCTTTCTAATGTGCAATGTCACATCCTGATGCAAACAAATTAGCATGACCTGTATGAAGTGACCACCTGCGTCATAAGACCACATTTCTTTGTATATGCATTCTCTTGGATGAATTAATGCATAGATATAATTACTTTGTGTTGTATTCTACATCTACATAGAATTGTTTGACTTAGACACAGATATGACCGGTGCATTAGGGTATTCACTTCGTTGTTGCCTCTGGGTAATTGATATGACGATGATACACATTTTGATGTGCATTGTTCATTGCCTTACTCTGGGCATCTCATCATTTGTTGTTTTGTATGTTTAGCATTATGCAGCTATAAAGAAATATTTACACCATGGCGTCATGTGGCTCGACGTGCTGATGCACCAACCAGAAAAACCAGTCCGCATGTTCATGGATGCTTTGCAGGCATTCTGGCCGGGATTACAGGTTTGGGAACCGTTTTGGTTTGTTTCTCTGTTAAATGCATTGTGTTTGTTACTACATCATCATTTATTGTGTATACCCAGTAAGCTACAGGCTTTTTTCATGGCTTTTTTACATTATTGTTAATGTCACAATGGTAGTCGAGCCAGAAGTGGAATAATATGCCAGTTGTATTCTTAATTGCTTGAAAGTAGTCGGTTCTGGTGAAGTATTCATTCATTCATCCATTTATTCATTTGACAAAATGTGAAGAAAATCACATTTGGTAGAGAAGACTACTCGTAGCTAGCTCCTTAAGATGTATAACCGCGCAGTGCATGATGAGTAATGACCCTCAAGCTATTATTGATTGTGCTTTCTTTCCTCGTCTTACAAGCAATATGTTGTGCAGATGTAAGCTCCGCAGCTAAGCTGCCGGTGTAAGTTAGTACAATACACTGTAATATGTCCATCATTGTAGTTGCCTATGTTTCATTGTGTGTTAAGTCTGATACGTGACCACAACTCAGTGCTGTCATATTTCAAACGTGTCTGCCATCTGCTTACATGTGCTGTGGCATCGCCTAGCCTAACCATTACATTATTAGAGTACAAGAGGCAAATAGAATAACATCAACATCATAACATACTATGGCTTAATATGGAGCAAATTGTGATTTTCACATCTAATGACATGCAGGCATATTGCCGTTAAGTCAATCTCCTGACTCAAGCACTTAGCAATGAGCACCGTCCCTGACTGCGAAACCCACATTGATTTATCAAGCAGGAACAGCAATTGTGCAACCGCAAGTAAGGCTTTTCCTTTACCATTTCTGTGTGTATGTTGCATTTGTACATTATCATTCTTCCTGTTCTGTTATCAGGTAATGCTTGGTGACTTAAAACCAGCCATTGAGACGCACCACATGCTATACGAAGTGGCCAAAAAGCACAAATTTCTTCCAGAGGTATGGGGTCTTTTTGGAATCCCTTTGTAGATTACTTCCATCTGATGTAATGGAGGTAGCTATTTTGGCATATAATAAACTAGTTATTTGCAAATTGTAGACTCTGAAGAGATGGTGAAAATGATTACATTATCAATGGCTGATGCCTCGTATGGCATCCATATTAAAAAAGGGAAACCCTGTGTTGTGGACAAGTGCTGATGGTATAGAGTAATTCAGCCTGCATTATGCAACTGTTTTGTGGATAATCTGGCATGTGTTAGTTCAATTTCTAAGCGAGAGTTAATCTGTTCTGTTGATTCTTAATCACCATCAATAAATTCATGTTCGTTCTCGTATTCTACTGGATTGCAATAAAGCGATCAGTTGTCTATGAACGGCACATTTCTATAAATTAGAAATTCTGCCAAGAGCAGTTGCAAATACAATGGGCTGGCAACGACTTTCTAAAGGAGCTCACTCCATTGCGTGGATAAACAACGACCCTCTCACTTTCACACTTAGCAAGTGGTGTCAATGGCAACTGAAAACATTTTGTTGTTAATAATGCTTTTTGCCACAAAATTCTGAGAAATTCTGCTTGGTCCGGTCCGGCACATTTCAAGAGCACTTGGTATAGTAAACGAAGCATTATCTCAGGACTTACATACAATTTTTAGTGCATGGATTTTTGTGTTCTATAGCCGTGTCTTCTTGTGCAGATTTGACTGTTAATCTATTTTTATTTCATTTCTTCCAGGCGTTCACAACAAACCTTGAAGTGTACTGGGGTCAGCATCCATTGCGACCTGAGTTTGCCGAGAGTACTTACTTTCTATACGAGGTACGCATCTATAAAGAAACTTATTTTCTCCATTGTTGTTGTTTATCCTTTGTCGTCACCATGGCAGCCATTTTTTAAAAGAACTTGTCCTTTTCAGTTCAATATTTGTTGTTTTGGGTCAGTTTCTGTTAGTGATGAGACG
>OFHS01006118.1:0-10574 GCA_900245855.1 Calvadosia cruxmelitensis | reverse complement strand
ATAATAATAACATTACAAAATGAGAGACATTTATAGCGACTGACAGAGGGCGCTGATTAGCGGTTTTACTGCTGACGTAGATTCGTTGTTTCCTCAGACCAATTTCTATTTTCTAAAAAGTTGATATTTGAAACAAGAACAAATTCTTGTCGAGAGCGTAGTTGTTTTTTCAATGTAATTGCAGTCGGTCTTTGTAGACATTTTGACATGTTTAAGAATTTCCATTCTCAGTTTTGAAAAGCTTGAATAAGTCTGCAAAAATCGTATTTGGAAAACTTCTTTCATTTTGCAGAGAACTTAACCTCGGTTTGGTGCCAGATATCTCGTTCCCATTCTTACGTCTCGTTTTGGTTTGTTTCTTCTGTGTAGGGCCTGGTGCAGAGCCTTCCATCTGAAAGCGTCAGAGGGTTGATGGAAGTATGCAGAATCGTTGAATCGAAAGTCAACAATCGCGTTGCAGTCTCTCAAGTCTATCCCTTTTTGTCTGATTTTGACTTCCAATAAACCAACGATTACTAACTCAGTAAAGCGTTGGAAATAGTTTAGGGCATCGATTTTCAAATAAATTATAATATTCAGGATTTTGTTGGTTTGTAATTTCTGTTGTGTGATGATGATGATGGGTGATAAGGGTTGAAGATCTGAAGTCTTCTTACGGAGTTCGGTTGTAATGTATTATTTTAATTTTAGCAAATATATACTGCATAAATATTTTAGAGAATTTAAGTCTACACACAAAATGAAGATGTTTCCTTGATTTTGGCAGCAAAAATGTATTTTAACCGAAAATTAGTTTGAAGCACATTAATGGATTGGAAACGATCACGCGGTTTAATGTACAGTGAAACCTGTCTATAATGATCACCTTTGGGACCTGAAAAAATGACCTCTATCGACCAGAGTCGCTATAGACATGTGGCCTTTCTGTCCGGGTTGATTTCTATAGAAAGTGTCAGTTTTGGGGTCATGAAGAATGGCCTTTATACATAGGTGGATGCTCTGTAGAGGTGGCCGCTAATACAGGTTTGACTGTAACGAGAAATCTGAGACATAGCTGGCTTCCCGATGTACAGNGTAACGCTTGACGAGATGATGTGCAGGACTATCACTGAACATTTAATCTGCGGCAACGAGAAACTTCGCTATAATTAATAATTCGAGGTACTTCCATTGGCGTTTCTCCTACTTCTTTGCCGCGTATAATTACGCTTCGCGCGGCATTTCTACTGTACCAAGTGGCTCAATCAGTTAGCTAGACTACCACGAACGTGGCTCTTGCGGGACCACAGCACCGTTGGCGGAAGGACCACGCATGGTGTATTTGCTGAATTCGTACGCAAATAAATGACAATTCGCAGAAAACAAAATTATGCAAGATTTTGTAAGCCACGTGCAAATAAAAAAATGTAACTCTTCGTTGTTGTGGTAGCTTCGTCGTATCTCTCCGGCAGACCCAGGAACTCAGCGACTTCTCTGGGTCGATTCCACAGGGGGAGATAGATCTGTGAGGAGTGAGGTTGGAGTCCGCATTCAAACATCAAAAGTCAATCCGTCAAAACGTCATGGAGGGACGCATTGCAAAGCGGACACTTATCGGCCACTTCTTCATCAATCCTGTGCTGGTATAAGTTGAGGCATCTGCTGATCCTAATGCCTGAACGAAGTTGTGCACGCGCAGTCGTTCTCTGCAGTGCGATCTCATCCTTGTGGAATGAGCGTCAATCAATCAATCAATCAATTTTATTTCTTTCGACTCTTATTCTACTGTACACAGATACAGTTACCATAAGGTATGTTTGAATGTAATTTGTTGTTGTTTTTCTTCGTCGTTTTACGTTTTATGTGGCATCGACTGATCGAGGTGTTTGTTCCCAGGATGAATTTCTTGATATCATGTCAACAAGAACTGATCAGCAAGCAGTTGTTTAATCTTCAAATGTAGTAATTGACATTCCTAATGAAGACGGTATGCTAGTCGCTACACCAAGTGCTTTTGAATGATTTGCAACCGTTTCCAGTTCGATGGACTAATAACCTGAGATCAGATCGGAACAGCATATTCTAAGACGCTGCGGCATATCGTTTTATATATATTCTTTTATTTTTACTTTCGTAGGTAGGGTTGCTGATGCGAAGCACACGGCGCGAGAATTTCCTGTGGATGCGTTCTATTTTCTTGATGTTTGTCTCTTTAAGAAGACACGGTAGCCACACTGGGGTAAAAAATTATAGAGTAGGTCTCCCACATAGGGAAAATAGCGGCCAGCATTTTCAGATGCGAGACACGATAAATTCTAAATCTAACAAATTTTATTCTCAACTATGTGACTTTAAAACAATACAAGGTCAGAAATAAATAAATAAAACTTAATCTTCAATACAAATGCAATAACATCTTCAATTAAAAAATACCTCTAAAATTACGTTCTATTTACGAACCATTTACAAATAAACATCTAAGGGTTAAAAAAAACTAGCCATATTCCTAAAAATTACACGGCTTGGTTAAAATACCAATATTCATCAAGAGAATTACTGACAATGGTGCCCAAGATGCTGATGGCGTTTCCACGCTGCACCGCGATGCCAATTCTCTGTTGAAGGCTTCATATTCAAACAAGGTGTTTATCAGTCTAACAATTATTTATATTCAATACATTCAAAATAGATACAATTCTAAATTTTGCAGAAACATTTAGAAGTCAAATAGAGATGCGAAAATGCCTCAGAGAGCACTGGAAGACTCAACAATGGTATTTTTAGCGGAGTTGAGGAAAAACAGTCTCTGTCAATTGGTCATTCAGAGAGGGAACCCTTTGGGAACTACCAGGACGGAAGATGCTGCGAGACTTATAATTGAGGATGTGTTTTATTTGTAAGTAGATTTTTTATTATTTTTTTCATTTTAGGGTTATAGTAATTTTTTGTCTATTTTTTTCGAGATATTTTACGATGATTTAAAAATTGCCAAAGAAATGAAAGATGAGCTATCGGCAGAAGAAGACTTCATATTCAAACAAGGTGTTTATCAGTAACAATTATTTATATTCAATACAAGAATTATCTAACAAATTTCGTTCGCATCTTTCAATGAATGATCAACGAAAAAGAAGAGAATTTTGAAATTATAAAATTGTAGCTAAGATGATGTAAAAATTGATCAATTAATTAATGGTGCAAAATAGATCAAAATCTTAACTGAGAACGAGGTAAATTACTTGTACGCTACAGAACTTCATTGTAAACAAAAGAAGTTTCGAAAAGTTACTTTGAATAATTGTAACTAGTCTAAAATAACTATGTAGTATTTTATTTACCATAATAGATTTTACGATCAATTTTTAAACCTAGACAAACATACGGATCTGCTTTTTACGGAAGAAATCACTGAAAACTAATTGCAAAATAATGTATTCGAGGTTGTTAACCCCAGTTGCGCTTACAAAACAAGACAGCCATGCGAAGAGAGAATTATTTGTAGACTTTGTTTTCGCTAAAGAACGGATCTGATTGTATTTACTTTCCAGCCATGACCGTATTGTTCCTTTCAGCCATAATCAGGCCGCGAAGGCGAACACAGCTACTGAGTCTGAAAGCGTCACTGTTCATTTCGGAATCAGTTATAAACCAAACTAGAATCTTGTTCGGCTGAATTGAATTGTGCTTTTGACTCATTTCTATCAAAATTTTGAGGTGCACAACAGCAGGTCGAGCGAAAGATCACAGCACACGCCGCTCAAAGTATCAAATCTTTTCACCCAATTATAATTCCGCTCACGTTGCCATGGAAAGATCAAAGTTTAACTAAGGTAAGATATCATTCGCTTTTGACTATTATACCTCACCGTTATTCGGGCGTTATATTTGGTGTGTTATTCCTTTTGCTTACGTCGAACCTAATAACATCAAAGTAGAAATGTGCTTGCCTTATTGCAACCTGCATGTGACCAACGGTTGCAAGATCAAACTTGGTTTTGTCTCTCTCCTTCGCTCTTAGAACTGAATTAATCTACTTTTGTGAGCTACTACAAATCTCAAACAATGAGGGCTGNGCAAAATAATTGCCACAGCATTATTGTGAGTTTACTAATGGCATTATTTGAACTATTTAAACAACTATTTAGGACGTAGCTGTAATGAGCAGACTCTTGGTGAAAACAACCTGTCGCGTAGTTGTACGAATTGTGGTGAAGGGAGAAGCAAAACTCTGACGAAATAGGCAAAGAATTATGAGTAAACCAAAAAGGTAGTTTCGTACTTCACGGCCTTGAGAAAGGATCATTATTATATTTCAAGTTATTACTTTAGAAGCTCGTGTTTTTAATTTTCATGTGCCGCTGCTCACGTGGATAGAGAGATATCGGGCTCGCCTTTCGCCAAGAATAGCTGGATTTAACATGTTGAGATGTTGAATTAGAAAACACACAAAATCGNGGCAAACAAAAAGCTATTTTAAGTACAAAAGAGTTGAACATTGAAGCATAGTTATCCGTTTTTTAACGAGAACACATGTAATATGAGCATTGAGGCTCAAAACTTCTCAAATTTTAGAATAATAACAGCCCGAACAACTCGAAGCTCGGTGAATGATTCGAGATTAGAGAAATTAGAGACCACAGTTTCATATAGCATACAATACTACATGATAATACTGAATGGTCACTCTGACAATACAGGGCTTTGAGTTTACCAGGGGAGCTCTTTTCTTCCACTGGTAATGTGTTGCAATGATTTTAGCATCCAGAGATCAAGTCAGACACGGTTAGGGTCCTACTATTGCTAGTGCTTGATCAAAAGATCTATAGAGAGTAGTGTTTTTTTCTACAATGCAATGCATTGTGCATTGCTGCGACGATATTTCAACTGTGTCACAGTTTAGCAGTGTTAGCTGGCAGAAAGCAAGAACCAGTGCTCGGCAATGGCTAGTTCTTGATGACAAGTTCACTGAGGTTGCCCGCAAATTCGAGCAATACTGGGATCGCTCCGTCGAAGATGTCGTCGACACAATGGGTTACCACCGTGAATGCTATTCTACTTTCACCAACAAGACCACTCTTGCAAGGGCAGCGAAAAGGAAGGCAGCAGTCAACAAATCCCTGCGATGCTACTCGTCGGAATCTGCCAGTAGCCATGCAAGCGAAAATGCTGTTGCCAGAAAAAGGCCTAAGCGAGACACAAATTTTGGGCAGAAGAAAAATCAAGACAAGTCGTCCAGCGTTCTTCCGGAGGTAAGCCGACGTCGGAATTAGGGAATTGCTTGTTTGGCTGTCTGATTAATTGAATTGATTAATCACTTGGATTGCTTGAAACTTGATTCTTATAAAATTCCTCCACATTTGTTTCCAATATTAAGGTCTGCATTATCTGTCAAAAGGAGAGTCACGTCTTTCGCCAAGGCGGGCAGTGCAAACGAGAGAAACTATCTCTGGCAGAAACTATAGATGCAGGTATGATATCTTTAACTTTCAATGTACGTGTTTTCACACTCTTCACATACTTGCATTTTACTTGTGTTTCACATTATCTCTCAATTAATTGATACAATCTGGCATTGATCAGGAAATATCAGAATAAAATGGGTTGGGTGTATCACTTCAGTGCTCCTTAATCACTCTATTCATCTCATAATCCACTGCAAGCTAGAAACAATGACAGCCAAAAATACATTATACAAATATTTAAAATTGCATCGACTATAATTGTATATGTTCGACAACAGCTGTTTGAGTTATTCAATCCATGTTTATCTATTATGAATAATGATGAATGCTTAGCAATTTTTGTTATACCAATACGCATTTGTGTTACTACCTCCGTTCCACTTTCAACTGACATCACGATTGGTTTTGTTAGGTATGTTAAGAGAAGCAGCAGAGGCAAAGGAAGATGAAAGGATATTGATCCAGATAAAGGATAAAGACTGTGTTGCCATAGAAGTTCGATACCATAAATATTGCTACCGGAATTACACCAGAGATACGTATGAGAGGAAACGAAAACCTGCAAAGTAAGTTTTTACTCGTTAAGTTGAGCCGTCAAAAGTGTGATATAGATATATTATAATCTCAATCGTGATCAGACTTTCTAACGCTATTGCAATATCTTCTGCAGGTGCAATGACCCAGAACTGACTGCCAGCGAAGATTCATTTGATTTGTTTTGCAAATCTGTGGTCGAGAAAGAAAAAATTGGCAACCACAAGCTATTTCGATTGCAAGAATTATGCAGCTTATATGCAGACATCGCCTCTAAAAACCAACAGGCTAACGTCGCAATATATCGGTAAGCTATCTGATTGTCTGAATTATGTGGTGTTACATTATGTTTTCAAATGAAATAATTATTAGTTATTGCCAAACAATTTTCGCAAGTACTGTATGCTGAGGCTATGCTGTACTATGCTCCCTTTATTATTGGATATGCTGTATAAATGTGTCTTGTATACTTTCTATATTGCAGAAGTTCCCGACTCAAAGAGAAGTTACGCGCAGCATATTCACAGCTTAGATTTCACAAGCCCCAGAAACGAAACGAGAGTGAGATTGTTTATTTTAGTGAATTGTGCGTGGGGTCGTTGGCAGAAGCTGCGTTTAGATCTCACACATCTGATGAAGAAAGCGACAGTGACGAAACGGATGAGATTACACCACACGCACCGACTGACAACCTTCCAAATAGCCTTCACACATTATATTCTGCGTCGATGATACTACGTCAAGAAATAGAGGAAAACAAGGGAATGACTAAGATCTGGCCACCAACTTCTGAAGATCTTGACGTCTCTGCTGCTGAGAAAGTAATCCCGATTGCACTCTACAATGTTGTTGCTTGGGCAATGGGCATGTCAGATGAGCCAACTCTGGAATATCTTGTTCAACTTCCAAAGCCATCACATTTGAAGCTTCTGTCAATTTTACAAGACATTGTATACGCTGCCTCGAAAGGTAAATGCCCAACGCCAAAGTCATACAGCCTCGGTCTTACGGTGAAACATTTCTCTGGCTCTTCAAAGCTGGTCACTTTGCTCAGCAAACTTGGTCATTGTGTGTCGTACTCCACGGTTCAGCGTCTTGAAACAGCCCTAGCCCAGCTTCAAATTGATCTTGACAGCTCTGTTCCTGCAAAATGTCAAAAAGGGAAACATTCAATACTGGTCTTTGACAACATCGACTTTTCAGAGGAAACCCTGACTGGACATGGCACAACACACCACACAAATGGCATAATCGTTCAACATGCAAGTGATTGTACAACAGAAACAACAGTAGTCCGTCCTTCTGTAAGTCGAAAGCAAAGGCAAGTAGTAGTTCAGCCAACAGAAATACTCCCATACTACCGCAAAAAAAGAGAGGGTCCATCATTTGAGGCAAATCCAGAAATGCATGCTAAGGAAAATTTCAAATCAGCACAAAAAGAAAGATTGAGGAATGACACCTTATATATAATCATGAAAAGCTGCAGCAAAGATAAGACTCAGTTACCAGGCTGGACGGGTTATAACATACTTCTGAGGCACACTTTACACACAGAAAAGTCAACAATATCTTATCTCCCTGTGATAGAGGCCTCGCCGACTGCCGACTGACATGAACACTGTTTATACAGTCTTACATAAAAGCCTGAACATCGCTAACTCACTGGAACTGCACGGCATTGTTGTAGTGTTTGATCTTGCCATCTACGCCAAAGCCCAAGAAATTCGTTGGTTAGATGACATGCTGAGAGAAAGGCTTGTATTGCGATTAGGAGAATTCCACACAGGAATGAGTTTCCTGCTGATACTCGGGAAGCGCTACCGTGATGCTGGACTATTTGACATTTTTGTAGAATCTGAACTGGTGGCTCATGGATCTGTGAACGCGGTGCTTGAAGGACGGCAGTACAACAGGGGAATTCGCTGTCACAAAGTGATGTATGAGGCACTGAGAAGACTTAGATTCAATGCATATGTTGAGACCCTCTCGCCAGAGATGAGAGCGTACATTGATGAGAAATTACAGCTGCTGCTAGAATCGTTTCCATCCAATCTATTTTCATCCCTCAGCAAGAGCCAAGAAACAACAGACATCATTCAAGCCTATGATGACTATGTGACATCCCAATGTGAGCAGAATGCTACTTTCAAGTTTTGGAGTAGTTACATAGACATGGTTGGATTGCTCCTTCAATTTATAAGAGCAACAAGAACCTCCAATTGGGAGCTCCACCTGGCGACTGTACGAGAAATGCTGCCGTGGTACTTTGCATATGACAATACCAACTATGCAAGGTATCTTCCAGCCTATTGGCTTGAAATGGTCGAGTTGTCAGCCACGAACCCACAAATATACACCGAATTCAAGGCTGGTAATTGGACAGTCCAAAGACAAGCTGCAAATGCATTCTCTGCAACAGCTTGTGACCAGGTGATAGAGCAGACCATGAACAGAGACAGCAAAACAAAAGGTGGAATTGTCGGCTACACCATGAACAGAAATGCAGTTCAGCGGTGGGTTGCATCACAACGTCAGAGAGCAGCCATTGCAAGACAATGTCAGGAAATGGCTGGACTGCACGACGAGCCAAGACCATCAAAGGAGCTGGATGGATCCAGCAGAAAGAGACACGAATGTCAAGTCAAGAAAGTAATGGAATATGTTGAACAAACTATTCATCCGTTCAAATGTCCACATTCTAATTTGATCAATGTCAGCTCTGGTGTTATGGCATCTGACACATGTGCCCTTGATCTGATGAATGCCGGAGCTATTGGTGAGAAGAAGCTGCAGGAATTTCTTGCTGAAAGATTAACATCAAGAAACATCTCCTTCCATGAAGCTATCTCCAAAAACAAGCTGGAGACATTTGGCACCAAGGCAAAACTCAAATCCAACAACAAAGCTGGAAATACAGTTGACGCACAACGGAAGCTCTTCACTCGCCTTCTGATTCTTGGCAAGGAACAAGATATTGACCTCCGCAACGTCCTCACATATTCTCTAGGTGGGGTATCATTCCCATTGGCATCATCTGACGGGGCTCTGGCAAAAACAAAGAAGTCCTCCCTTTTGGATCATCTGAAAGAAAAGTATCCAGAGTGTTGCTCTCCTTGCACGTCACAAGGTAGTGCCGTCATAGTTGATGGAATGGCTTTCGTCCGGTCAATAAGCCAAAGCAAACTACCCTCAACTTTTGGACAGTTTTCTACCCTGCTGCTAGAAATCCTCCTTGATGGCCCTCGCAAGTTTGGCAATTGCAGGATCGACATTGTGTTTGATCGCTAACCTGCAGTCAGCATAAAATCACTTGAACATCAAAGAAGATATACGTCGTGCAGTGGAGGTCAAACACGCGCAATCTATGGCCCAGACCAAAAAATGCCAAAGCTCTGGAATAACTTTTTGGGAAACGGAGAGAACAAAGAATTCTTGGTAGAATTTTTGTATCAGCAATGGAAAAATGTTGCCCCAAACATGCTTGGAAACAAAACACTGGTGGTGAGTCATGGGAGGCAATGCCATTCTATCGAAGCGGTTCGTGGCACTACAGTTGTCTGCAGGATGGGAGAGCTGGAAGCGGATCATGAAGAAGCAGATACTAGCCTCATTCTCCACTGTGCCCAGGCCTATGAATCTGGTTTCAAAACCATTGTTGTTTGCAGCCCTGATACTGACGTTGGGATACTGATGCTGTTATTTGCTTCCAGGCTTAACAACTGTTCCCTTGTATTGCACTTGACCAATGCAGCCAAAGCAGCAATGCTTGACATCAGCAAGATGCACGAGAAACTTGGCCAAAGGTTATGCGATGCACTAGTGGGCATACACGTCTTTTCAGGTTGTGACACCACAAGTGCATTTCATGGCAAAGGAAAGAAAAAACCCCTCGAATTAGCAATGAGCAGCGAGAAATATCTCACAGCGTTTGGACACCTGGGTGAGTCCTTTGATTTGGATCCAGTTATTGTTCCGGTGTTGGAAGAATTTGTATGCCGGATGTATGGACAACCAGCCGGTGATGTTAACGATGCCAGATATCGCTTGTTCTGTACCAAATCGTTATGTGAACAGAGACTACCACCAACGCAGGACTCCTTGAAACTCCACATGGAAAGAGTGAACTACCAATGTGCAATCCTAATTCGCTCACTGGAAAGAAACGTTGATCCTCCTTCTCCTGTTGGACGTGGCTGGATTGATGTCAACGGAGGACTAGCTATTCACTGGATGACTCAAGAGCCAGCACCACCTCTACTAACAAAGACAGTATTCTGCAAGTGTCAGAAGAATAAATGTGAGTCTGGCAGATGCTCATGCAAATCACGGGAAGTGTCATGTACAGATATGTGCGGCTGTTTGGAGTGCACGAACCAAACACCAACTACCGTGGAACAGACACTGTTGCAAGACAACAGCGGTGACGACGAGTCAGAGGACGAGAGCTGATAGCCTAGTAGTGTATACCATAAGTTTGCAAGAAGTCCTTATGACTGCAGTAGCTTCAGTTAGATCAAATCCAATTTGTGTAATAGAAACTCAGTTTTAAATACGAATGTGCGCTGTTGTAATGAGTTAGCCCCATTTTGTTTTAGCCTT
>OFHS01006117.1:0-10574 GCA_900245855.1 Calvadosia cruxmelitensis | reverse complement strand
TACAGAGCCACAGACAGACAGACAGACCGACAGACAGACAACATAGCGCGTTTAGTATTATGGGATGGTGTCACTCTGCCCACAAGGGTTCGTGTGAAATGCCAACTTGCTGCATATTGATCATTCTTTGTATTACTGACTGCAAGTCTTCAATCTTGAAACGAGTAAAGTTGTCACCAACAGCAATTCCACGAAAGTGGCTCCGCCGCACCAACATCTACGTTTCACGTTCTTGCCGCCATGCTGAATGATGCTTGGGGAAATTGGCGCCGTGTTGTTTTTCGTTTGTCATGCGCAGAACAATTACCAAACTAATAGAGCGAGAAACAAGTATTCCGTTTACCGGACGAATATCCACTTTGTTATATCACCATCGGCAACAATCTGTATAGACATCATTATTAATTCCATCTGGAGCTATTGAGGATTTGTTCATTGCTTGCATGCACTAGGCCTATCACATAACCAGAGGCCTAGGTGTCATTACTTTACACTTGCAAATACCCACAACACAAACAACTCCTTCAGTGCTCTGCATGCCTTCATAGATTCAGCGTCACATCTCTGACTCTATGCAAGTATGAACTGATATGAAAACAAAGTATACCTGCTCGACAGCGTAAGTTCCTGTGCAGTGGTTGCCCCAACGGATCTAATATCTTTAGCGGCCAGCAATTGCATCAAGTTAGAATAGTCTGGTGCCAGTAGGGTTTCTTTCACCTGGTTGATATGGCTAGTACTTTGTAGGGCATTTAAAATTGCCTGGCTGGAAGTTACATTGGGCTTCTGTTCATTTGTTGCTCCTAGCATCAAACCAAGATTAGGAGCAGAGCTTGGAACTGTACTGTGGCTTACTGACTTAGAAATAATTGAGTTAAATCCTAAAGAATGGTCGACAACTGGGTCTGAATCATTCTTTAGGAACTCCATCATTTGATCAAAAGCATCGTCTGCAGGTTCTTTCACTGGTTCAGTTGAAAAGTAGTCCAAAGCCGACTCAAGCGAGTCGTGCTGAATGGCAGCGGTAACCATAGCTGAGTTAGCTGCGTTGGCAAATTGGCTGCTCTCTTGCCTTGCACCATCATCCAAAAAGCTAATTCCACTCTTCCCAAGTGCAGCGGAAAGTATGTCGTCCATATCTGTTATAAAAACCACCCCATGACTTTCTCTAAAGGCTAACCTTCTTAAAATACACTTCTTGGTTTGGTTTCATAATCGGTGAAAACTCAGCAATTTCACTTTCAAAACATTCCCTCATGTTTGCATCAACGTGGTCCTCTTGCAAAATGCGCATGCGTATGACCTCGGTTACTTGCGTGGCCTCTCATACGACATGCGGTCAAAACAATTCAAAACAACAATCGACCCTTAAATTGCGGTTTCACAACAGCAAAATAATGTTGTTTAACATATTTTGTTTTATTGGCTGTTCTTGACCTATCCTCTTTACGTTTCTCCGCAGAGTTCAGTCAGTTCACCTTGAACTTACTACTGTATTTAATGCAACCATACCAGCACAGTCAGCATGTACTTATTAGCTGTTATCCTGTGTGCCCCTTTATATGTCTGAAAAATACCAATGTCAATCAAACCACAACTGTGGACGGTGGTGACAGACGGATAGCCATAGTGTCTAAGCTAAAAGGGGAATCATCATCATCATTTATTCCATAAACCAATAAGCTGCAATAGCTATTTTTCATGGTGCAGATACAAATAGATACAAATAATTATGGTATTACAATTGCAATGTATGGATATAAAAACGTTAGTAATGTAATTTTTTATATATAAATTAGTAGTAGCAAAGTGTTTATGCTACTGCAGATACTTTCTAATCATCTTGACAAACCCGGCCCTGCAAGCAACCGTCTTCATATGCGAGGTTGACCGTTCCACAGACGGACGTGATTACATGGAAGTGACGACTGACTGTTTAAAAGACAATTACCCTTCTGAGGTTCGCATTTCATGGATAGCAAAATAAAGCAGACAAGCAAGGTGATGTGCTCAATCAAAAGCTATTGTTTTATTCCACCAATCACATTTCTTGAATCTGTCGTCAATAAACATCATACATTAAAATAATCTAATATTGTTGCTATGATCTTTGTTGACGATATCGACCTGAAATGACAACAAAAAGAAAGCATTTGATCTAGAGTCGCTTGAGTTGTGACGCATCATTGGCATCAAGCATTATCTGTACATGATGTATAAATGTCCCATAATCAAAAAGACGTAGACCGATAAATATGTAAATAAGTTCAAGATTTGTGCAAATTTATTGATTTATTTAATTCATTGATCCAAAATTATACTCTCTTTATAAAGTAACTTCCGTGATTCTGTCCAATACCAATCTGTTAACAAAGTTACTCTTTGGTGATACGAACCACCGGAGGAATTTGTGACTGCAACAACCATTCAAATAATGGACAGACCTTACATCCAATGTCTTATACTATACTGATAATTGTTCTACATTCTTGTCTTTTTAAATTTCAATTATATTTTGGCTTCAAGTCAGTGCAAGTAATTCTTCCCTTTGTAGAAGGCGCAGTGTAGAATAAAGCCAAGACACAATTGCACTGTGAACATCCTTTCTCTGGGTTCAATTCATAAATCAGCACATATTATAAATAAATAATTTGCATTGAAAGGTTCCTGCTACAACCTTTTAGAAGGACACATTCATACAAGTCCAGAGATACAAGACTACAAGGAAAAACTAATGTAGAAAAAACACCCATTAAATAAATTACACCAGGTAACAGCTGGAATGTGATAAACAATGACAACAACAAGAGATCTCAGCTAATGCACCTTGTTGGTTGCGTCGGTCGCCTTTGCCTTGGTAGTCCTTGTTCCCTCGGTCCTTGTTGTAATAGCCGCCAAATTTATACTCAGTGATCCTTTCGTGCAAATCAACAAGGTTGCCAATCTAAAAGCAGAAGCATAGCACATCAATGGTAAAGATCAGATTTCCACAAAACCTCAATCATTCACAGCAGACTACTTTGAAGCTAGCAGTTGACAAACGAAGAAGATACACAACTACAAGCAAGGATTAAAACACTGAAGACAGGCTTTACAAGACTACACAACAATATAATTTCAATGTGCCATCTGAAACCAATAAGAGACACAGCTGAATTTAATCCATACTTGTGGGAATGGTCATAGATAACTCACTTTTTCAGCCAATTGCAGTGCCAGGCTTTGCAGATGTGTTGGCTCAGCCCCGTGATGAAGGACTAAGCTCTGCGTAGGTTCATCCCACGATGCCTGGCAGAGCAAGATCAAAATAAAATGAAACGAGCAGGTCGGTTTTGACGGATGAGACAGATGAAAGAATAGTAAAAGCAATACCTGCAGCTCTTCGTTGATGATCATCTTACTAATGGTGCTATGGACAATATTGCCTTCCAGCTCAAACATATCCGCTAAACTGTGCATGCTGCAAGAAGGAAACACATTGCATTGGAGAGTTAATAAAACAATGGGCATCTGAGACTGGTGGGAAGACGCGCTTCTCGTATCCTTTTTCATGCAATCACTTACCTGATGGAGTCGTAGATCTTGTTGTAAGTGAATAGATACGTCCGAAGGCTTTCTTCTTGGATTTTCCTGAATGGAAAAGAATACAATCAGAAATGTATCCCAGAAAGAGATAGGAGAGGAATGAAACAGATAAGGATATTAAAGACAGTGGATGTTCACCTTCTGATCATTTGCTTCACGGTCTCTGACTTTCTGAAGAGATTCCAGCACTGGACAAAAGAAGGGAGGGAAGAGCAATTAATTGACTTCACAAAACTGTAAATTACAGCTTCAATCATATGCAACTACAAGAGCCAATGTGATTGACAAGACACAATCATACCTTAATTGAAAGAATGTAGTCACAGCATTGCTTCCAGTTCCCAGTCTTCATGGCTTTGGCAGCAGCAACAACATGCTCACGCATGCTTTCTGGTGGTCCTGATAACAGAGCAGTGACAAGCTCACTAACCAAACAGGCAAACTACCAATAGGTCAACACTGTTCCTGGTGCCTTTATGACACTAATAAAGATACCATCGCCTTGATGAGACAGTGACTGCGTGTTCGCATTCCTGTAATCTTCTTACCAATTAGAGCCTGCTTGTCACTGATGCGAAGTTGATGCTGGAAAGATTTGCTGATGATCTTCCGTCTGTAGTCAAACTCGTGAGCTGAAAAGGAAGTCACAAAACATGAACACAGAATATTCTCAAATGCTACAATAAATGAGCACATGCAAATAGCTCGTGGCAAGAACATTGTGGTGTTGCTGTACTACACAAGTCCATAGAAATTAACAGAAGCATTTGGCCTAATGTTCACAGTTAGCAGCGAAAGGGCTGTTATAAATTGTCAGTATCTACTGCATGAGCTGTCATTCTTCAGGAGAGTCTTGCACTTACCAGCCATGTAAGGGATCTCAAGCAGCATTGCTGATGTCAAGTAGACACACTCCAGCAGCTCTAAATTGATGTGCATGTGGAAAGGCATCTGCAAGTGGGGCGCAAAATAACAACATCAGAAAATTTCGATCATTTCAGATAATTTCTCTCTTTAAAAAGTTTTTCACATCACAAAACAAATGTTTTGACATTACCAGTCTGCGCTTCTCGATTCGTTCCTGCTCAGGAGTCCGCTCTGTATTCTTAAGGTTCATCAAACCCTAAACGAAAAAGATTGTATTTTTAAGTTTTCAACACACAGAGTATTATTCACAGCAGCAATTGACGAAATAGAAGTAAGGTCATCGATAAACGCCATCCCACCTGAGCCAGTAGCTCTTTGGCACGTCCTGTAGCTTGAATGTCATGCAGGGCAATATGGGCATCTTTTATCATGCCGTGACGGAAAGCGCATAAACCAATTTGAACCATGGTGCGGTTATACCAAATCTAAAGTAAAAAAAGGTTTGTATGAAATGCGAACATGATCCCATAAAGGAACACAACTGGACGACCAATTTTAAGTCATCTGGCGTAACATATTGTACAATGTAAGAACCTGACACACAAAACTAGCACTTGCTTATCAACGTCTGAACTCTACGAGCCTGCTTGAAGACATTCAGAAACTCAATATTGTATCTAAGGAGTTGTCTGTGCTGATACTACTTTGCAACAAACAATAGAAGCTGCAAAAACTCTCATCTGCACGTTAATGCAATCCACCGCAAAAACGACCACTGACTTCAAAACGAACCCAGTGACCATAGCATCAAAGTGCATCATTACTCTACCACATGTGTAACACATTTGTTCTCCATTGAAAAGGAGACCTTGCTGACTACATGTGGCATTGAAGTTAAAGCAGAGAGTTAAATGAAAGACTACAAAATCAAACATGTGGTTCACCTGCGTTGCGACATCTGAATGGTTGATGGTCTCTTGCAAATGCGAGATCAACATCAAGTCTCGTGCTTCGTACCACCGATCATGCAAGGCATGATGGTATATGTGGCACAGCATAGCACGTGTCCTTATGCGATCTGGACCTTTGGCATAAATAAACTTGCAGAGCTCATCAATAACCTCTGCATCATTGGTGCCATCGTCAACCTCGGGCTCAGTCGTCTCAGCTTTGGGTAATTCTGCCACGCTGCTTTCTTCTTTCTGTTGATTTTCCTCTTGCTCGACGGCTGTGCCGTTCTCAATCGGTTTCTCTTCTGGCGTTTGTTTGGTTTCACCTGCAGCAAATGAAACAGATTGATCATCCATGCATCGCAGTAACACAAAACAAATCTAGCGCTCATGACCAGGGCTAAGCATTACCACCAATAAATAAATGACGCTCAAATCACAAAGTGGAGCTCAACGGTGATCCTTTCTTTGCTACATACAATATCTTACCTGTCTCTGCATCTTTGTCCATTTGCTCTTTGATCTCTTGTAAGCCTTTCAAATCGAGCTGAAAATGAACCAGGAATGCTTAAGCTCAAGCAACCCACCCGAGGGACGTAAACCAATGATGTGTTATCATAAGGGCATTGATTACCTTGTAGTACATGTGCTCTATCCTGAGTATGAACACACGGCATTGCTGATCAGACGTTCCTTTTCTATTGTAGTACGTTTGAAGCCGTTTGATGATGCTGACCACAGTCGACTCATCTTTTAACCTACGCGATAAGAAACACTGGTGAAAAGAACAGGGTCACCCAACATGAACAGTCTTATGAGCAAGCAAGACCTTTACAATGGTAGAGCACTGGGCTGCTTAGGCCTCTTTGAGCTACACATAGAGCAAATTTATCCTGGCTCGTCAGGGGTCGGTGAAACTCCACAGGGGAAGCCTCTTGCACACAGGAAGAAATACAACACACGCAACAAACAGTTTTAATCATTGCTATTGCTTTTACACAAGTAAAATTCATGATCAGATAAAATTACCTGTCAACATATTCTGTTGAGTGACAATCACAACTTTGTAGAATTTTGGTGAATTCTTCATTCATGCGCTCAACGACAACAAGTGGACAACCTTGAATCCTCAAAGGGGCTTCTAAATCCTGATTGGAGGAAAATCAACATGTTCATCCACTCATAATTATAGCCAAAGAGACTATACTAACCAGCTGCTATACATTTGCATGCCATGCGATTGGTTCTTCTGGATTTCTATCATATCAACAGCCATGCTCTTTATGGGGAAACAGTAGCCTGCGTGCAGACGGAACTATTCTTTCAGTGAAATAGTACGTTTGTGAAGTTGTGCAAGCTACCTTGTTCGTCTGCACGCAGACTATATAAACGGTTGAAAATCTCACCTCAACATTCTCCGACGTCTCTGACACGTTTTCGCTTACAAAGATACTGTCATTGTTTTCTAAGCAATTGAGAAGTTCTTGAACATTGATCAGACATCTGAAAAATAAAACATTTTCAAATGATGGAAAACTCATAAGACGGAACAAGATTAGGATCAAACAAGAATTTCTGTTTCTCAATTCAATCTCAGATGACATTCCTCACAAAGCATTAGGAATAATGGCTTCAGGACAAAATACGCCTGCACTGTCGATGGTGACAAACAAACAAGGCCACAATATCAGCATTGAATAAACCGTCCAATAAATTGCTACTGACTTACTCTATCCACATGTCGGGCTTCATAGCAGAATCAACGCTGGATGTTGAATCATAAATAGCAGCAATAATATTCAGAAGAATCTTGATGTTCAATGCGGGTCCTACAAGAAACACCACAGTTATCACACAGAACGAACAATTACAATGTAACAAATCAAAGAATGAAGACAACACTCATCCTGTCTCTTGCCTAGATTATGCATGTCTGATATCGTTCGCAGTTCTTTGAAATAGTTGATTTGTTCAAACTTATCAGTGCTCTTCTTTCCACGTGCACCAACGATTTCTTGGAGCTTTTTCAAAACATTTTGGTGATTGATCTCTGTATCTTTTGGAAACAGAGCTTTGATTTTGTCCTAGAACAAAACAACAAAAGATGATAGCAAATTGGAAATGGTAGGAGCACTTAAACCATAGCCTGATCTCTTCTGTTGGGAACTGACAAGATAGCTTGACTTACAGCAGCGCTTTTGACTTCTGTCCATTCTCCACCGTCGTCAATTTCAGCAGCAATTTTTTTATCTTGCTTTTCACTTTTATCTTTCTTCTGTCGTTTACTACTTTTTGAGTCTCCTTTATCTCTAGGTTGAAGGAATTGCAAAATCACAATATAAAATGTCAACATTCTAATATTCTAAATATGTTACCTTACAACCATACTTTGTTTGCCATTACACAGTCCTATTCTACAATGCTAGCTTACACGTTTAAAATCAACCAATTCTGCGATTGTCGCAACAGCAGTGTCTTACTTGTCTTTAAGAAACATGGCAGCTGTCATTTCACCAACACCAATGCCACGGAAGTCGTCATCGCTCGAGTCGGAATCAGAATCAGAATAATCGAAGTCAGAGTCAGATTCTGACGCACTGCCGTCTGCAGCCTGAGAAACAATTGCACAAATTAGTAACAAGGTAGCAAATATTAACGGGTAACAACACTGAACAAATCAAACATTAAGTTCAGAGCAGAGGCCTTGTGAAAATAGCAGTAGGAATAAGCAAAATGGTCTCGTAAATACACCAGTATTATTGGTTAGACACAAGGTTGTCACAGCCAGTGATGGTTATGAAGTGAGTAAGGCATATCTCCCTGTGTCATGCATCCATCAGCAAACTTTGAATACTCCAAGAGCCAGCGCACAACAATGATTTCAATGATTTGCAACAGGCAAACAAATATATAAGCTTTCAGCGTGACATAACTATATCTTTTTAAGTCTTATCTGAAATGGAGCAAGTCACATTACATCACTTTAAGTCAAGCATAAGTCAATGACGTAAAACGAACTGAAACCAATCAAAAGCAAATGATTGTGCGGCAACGTTAGAGGAAATACTCACACAAGAGGTGAAATTTACATAAAAATCAAAGAAAATGATATGGGTGAAAACAAGGATACGGAATGATTACAATGCAGCCATTTGTAGATGAAATATCTTAGATTAGCATACACATCCCACACCTTCTTAGGTTTAGACTTTGGCTCTGCTGGGGTCTCCTTCAGAAACGATGTCGCTTTGAGGTTGCCACCACGTCCAGCATCATCACTGTCAGAATCTAGATAAATATCCAGTGGAACAAGTGAAGGATAAGGTCAATAAAAAGAATTGCAAAAAGTAAACTACCTATGCCAGTTCCATGATCTTCATGTGGGCCATAAACAACCATGGGATGACAAGCAAAATTTAATTCAACTTAATATTCAATGTCAGTGTAAGATGTGAAGCAAGAGGATAAGTTTGACTAGAGCAGAGAACAAAACGATCAAACTGACAAATCAAAGAACAGTTCACAAGATGTACGGAAGAGCACAGTGGACTGGGACAACATGTGCTAACCAGCCTGCATTCTGTTGCTAATCCATTTTGATTTCTGCATTGCTAATCCCCCTCTGTTTGACATTGAATTTGTCAATAACAAAGGTCTACTGAATGCAGAAGGCAACATTGACACAGACATCATGAAAAGGTAAGAAATTACCAAGGCTCAATACACGAACCTGATCCTCTCTGATCCTGGTCATCATCTTCTTGCTCTTCAGCGTATTTGTCTGGATTCTGTCACGCAAAGGATAATTAGTTAATTAGCATCCCTCAATGTGGGGACAAAGTACGGACTATTTGCAATGAACAACATCACAGCAGACAAAGTGGCATAGAACCATATCACAATTAATAACATTCTGCAGGCAATTGTGACAACTTGTCAACCATACGAACCTCACGACAGTCGTTAATTGATGCTTCAAAGTCTCTGGTGTATCGCTTGAGTTTTTGCCTCAGAGTTGCCAATGCCTGATAAATCAAATTCCAAAACACAGTAGACTTTGGAAACTTCAAGAGTGTAGCAAACCGATCAATAAAAAGCAGTATGGCAACAATCTGAACCTTGGCACTGATCTTGGCAAGTTTTTGTCGGCCTTCGCGATCTTCCCATTGCTGTAACAAAACAAAAACGAGAAAGACTTCCCTGACCAAACAGAATACAAACCCAAGAATATGGCATTGCAGAGGAGCCAATAAACAAGGCCACAATGGTATTGATACAAACAAGGTAGAATGATAACAATGCTAAAGTACATCATAATCATTGCCATCATAATCATTGCCTTTTGCCATCATAATCATTGCCATTACTGTAAATTTGCTTGCT
Organism: Calvadosia cruxmelitensis; assembly: GCA_900245855.1. Lineage (NCBI taxonomy): Eukaryota > Metazoa > Cnidaria > Staurozoa > Stauromedusae > Kishinouyeidae > Calvadosia > Calvadosia cruxmelitensis. Next base: position 789 of record OFHS01006117.1, on the reverse strand, counting down.
ATTCTTCAAATTCCTTTTGCTATTGAAATGCAGGTAAACAATAGTAAAATGTATCGAGCAGTTCAGGGCATTGCATTCGAGATGTTGCTCACTCGGTTTCTCCAACCAAAAACGCTCTCAGACTGTTTTGCTTTTGTGTTTGCAAAGTTGCTCCGCCTTTTAAATTGTAAATTCAGTTAGCTACCATCAAGTCTACAGTTCTTCTGTTGTCTTTGATTACTCATTATTGCAAGCGGTTAATAGATAAGCCTGAAAATAACTTCGTAATTACTGAAGTTTTACCTCTTTCACATAATCTTCAAGGTTAGTCAAGGTCTTGATAAAAAAGCCAGGAATTCCTTCCTTGTCAATCACATTTTTTGATTTCGTGTATAGCTTTGTGAGATTTTCAAATTCTGAAACAAAAAAAGAACACATGAATAGCAAAACTGTTTACTATTAATTACAGGACATGCAAAATTTAGGAAAATGCAGCAACAATCCAGATTTTAGGTCCCTGCAAGAGGTCACTGCTAAAGGGCTAAATGTTTCACGCACCTGTCAAAACTTTGGCATTGTCCTTAATTTTCATGCTGTTTCTCATCTGCTTGATACATTGCTGCAAGGCTTCAAAGCTACAACAAACGCTCAATATCAGACAAAAGACAATCACATTGGTAAAAAGAGCCATCCTCTTAAAAAAATAAAATAACTACCAGGATGTCATAAACCATCATTCATGATTTAACCCCTAGGCTGCGGAACGATTTGAGCAATTATGTCTCCTCACACGGGCCGGTTTTTTGGTCA
>OFHS01006115.1:0-10580 GCA_900245855.1 Calvadosia cruxmelitensis | reverse complement strand
ATTGTTATTATTATTATTATTATTATTGTTATTATTATTGCTATGTTTTTGTTGGATGTTTTACTTACTGAATGTCGAATCAAAGACATACGGAACAACGGCATTTGGCCAATGTCGTCTGGTGCTTTTGATGGCATCGTAGCCTCCAACACCAAGCATCTCACGTCGATTGTCATCGGTAAGGATGATGTCACCTTCGAATAGGTCTGCCAAGGTAAATGCACAAATGTTGATTACATTCAACTTCATACCAAGAAGACCGAATCAATTTAAAACAACATTTGACAACCGTATAACTCGTCCTCATATTTTCGCTCAAGCAGACAGTCTGCTGGGACCTTACAGGGACTAAAGCATAGTTCAGGGCTAAATATCGAGTCTCATATACAGATTGTGACAATTTAGTCCAGAAAAGACATTAGTATCGGACTACGCTTTAGTTCCGCTCTAAGAACAACGCCCCTGATGTGATCCAATTAAGCGGGGTTCGAATGAATTAATATATTGTCAAGGTCCCAAATAAAGTAACATCACAATTTATATCAATAGATGCAACATAGCCACCATTCAGATGATACTGAAGTTCTGAAAATGTACTTCTATCTTGCATCCCTTAAAACCGACGAAGAAAGTGAAGAAAGCTATTATCCTCGCTGAAACAACTATAGTTGATACCTATAGGGATCCCTATTCGTCCACGCATCATGAAGGGGCACATTTTCAAAATTTGAAAGAGCCGTGGCAAGAGGCTTGTGTACAAGTCGTTCACCAAGAAAATAACTCGTCGCTATGTTGTCTTCACGTCGCATCCTGTTCTTCGTCCGATGCTCGTCGTGATTGGTCTCCGTGGCATCATTCGCATCTTGTCTATTGTTCTTTTCGTGTCAGTGAAATTTCTATGGACTATTATTTTGCATAAATTGTTTCCTTCATATTGTCTATTCAAAATCTATTTCCTGTTACCATGTTTATACAGTATGTAACTTTCCCCTGTATTATTATGCATGTGCCCTATAAAAAAGAGCCTGTGGCTTACTGGGTATACACACAGATGATGACGACGATGATATTTAATATAAGTGGATTACATATAATTATGCGACTTTAATATGCAGTGTATACGAATATGGGAGTTAATAACTTACTTTTTTCCATGAACTAATTTTCCATTCAGAGCTCACTACTTATACATGGTCAATGACACTTAGTATCACTCACTAGGTTCCCTCTGGTTTATAATTCGCTAGGATGTGTTTGGTTATTGTACGATTCGGAATTGATAGAAGCGAATTCCTGAGACTAAAATTTATTGGGGGGGTTGGAATATGTTAGAGCTTCTGCAGAACTGCTGTTTCGAATCCAATAAGAATATTTATATACGGATTCCTGATTCACTCACAGTAAGACAGTCACATTACAGAAAAGAATTACCCTCACCCCCAACTAGTTTCTCACCGGATTTCACCTTGTTTAATTTATGACTTGAAAGAGCATTGGGGGGGCGACTGCCCCCCTCGCCCTCTTTGGCTACGCCACTGAATCTACAGTATTAGTAGAAGCTGAATTATTTATTTGTCATTCGAATCTCTTGAATAAAATTTATAAATATTCTGTAAATATAATATTCTAGTTTATCGAACAAAATGCTTTTATTCAAACGCTATTTGAATTTATGAAATATCCTTGCTTTTTATGCCTTGTATTTTTTTGCTTCCTCCTCTTTCAATGTGTGGGAGAAATGTTTGCTCCAAGGCATACGTCAGATAACCGTATTGCATTCCTCTCTTACTGCATATCTAAAACTTGAACAATTTACTTCGGCCAAGATCAAGAACATTCGAGAAGTTGAAGTCTAATCAAATCCTGATCTGTTTAATAATCGAACCTCTAAATATATATTCGTCGCTATGTTATCTGCTCGTCGTATCCTGTTCTTTGTCCGCTGTTCGTAGTGATTGGTCTCCATGGCATCGTTTGCACGTCGTCTAGTGTTCTTGTTGTGTCAGTTAAATTTCTATGAACTAATATTTTGTTATAAATATTACCTGCATTCAATCCATTTCCTGTTAATAGTCTTCTACAGTACAGTACGTAACTTTCCCCATTTTATTATGTATTAGTTTAGCTGGTCCACGCTGCTAATGCAGATGCGTCCAGCGTCGTTGCTTCGCATTCGGGCGAATTTTAATTATTCCGAATCACAGTTCTCCATTTTTAGCCCACAAAACAGTACCTCCCGCCTAAGCATAGTAAAATCAATTCTATAAGAACATCAGAACTGAATCATACAACTTAAGATATCCAGAACGTATATAATTGAAAAGTGATATTTCAGCATAGGTGGTCGCCCAACACAGGTTTATTGAATACTGTATTTTCTATAATGGAGATGAAAATAGTTTAGCAAATTAGCCGCAAAGAAGATGCTTAAACAGATTTCGAGATTGAGCGTCAATAACGGTGGCTTACTAGAACCTTTGCATATAACTGTTAATTCATTGTTCATGGTCATCCACGGGCTCAGTCATGTTATTATTATTGGTTTGAATTGAAATTTCCTATGTAATAATGAAAGAGAATTCGTTTCCAAATTACAAACAAAGAGGATAGCTGAATACTGTAAATGGATCGGAATGGTGAAAACACTGTCAGTCCTAATTATCTACATTCTGTAGATGCTACCATATAAGCTGGCAGACAGAAATAAGCTCCAAATTTATTTACAAGCAGTGTTTTTAGCTGGAATGGTAAAAACCTGGTGAAAAGCTTTTTAAAACGAAAGAAGCACCGTGCCATCAATCCTTCCCCAAAACAGTAGGCCTTTTCCTTATTTCGTGTTCGTAAAGCGATAGTCATGAATTATTCGTTTGATATTCGTTAAGTATTCTCTCCAGAAAGATAAATGATAGAAAGACTCTCTAATACTGTAGGAATACCAAAGGGCAATATAAATAATTATTCTAAGATTTGGATGGTATTTCCAATAAATTGAAGGTAAGGCCAGTTCGGAGGACTATTTCTCTGCATGATCATCCCATTTTGCGAGATATTCAATTTAGAATTGTTTTTTGAAATGGCCTCTAGAAAATAATTTGACTTGGCCTTCCTATTCGAAAAGATTTACGATATCACCAATAGGATAAAGCGATTTAATTTCTAAAATAAAGATATTCTAAAATGCGATTCTGTAAGGTCAAAAATATTAAATAAATTATTACTATAGGGGATACACGCAACCGGTAACTTAACATCTTTGAGACGATGATCAATTAAAGAAACAGTCTGCTGCGACATTGCGAAGCATTTAATATAATTCATGACATCCAGTCAACAAAATTATTCATTATTTTATATAAACTCAGAACAACCAGGGCAAACTCATAGAAGAGAGACAGTGTAAACGTCTTAAATTATAATTCTTCTACTTTACGGTAAAAACACTGATAAGAGAAACTTTGAACATCAACGCATGCTGCCCCTGCAAGTTATGCGATTGAAATTTAGCATCCTATGGACAGTATTCTGCTGTTTAGTCTGTGAATTTCGAATGCTAGCAAAAACCACTTCGACCACACTGTAGTGCAACAACTTGTAGCTTCAGATTAAAACCGTAAATATAGTTGATGTAAAAGCTGTAAATATGAATGATACTATTTTGGAAAACACCGGACCGACTCAAATTAATGATTCATGCCGTCAAGTACAATTTCAATGAAAAATATTCATAAACAGCCAAGGAAATTCAGAAGTAATGCAACACCATTGACAATAATTAACAACAGAGAATTCCACGGTGCCAATTTTTCTCTTAGTATTTGAAGTAATAATGAATAATTCAATATATATCACTGGAGTCAAATGAATATAACTTGGAAGTAGAACGGGTTGTTTTGTATTGGACGTTACCTCTTGTTCCACAAGTCAATTGCTGTATAATATCCTGTGAACCTAACCAAATCAGTCGGGTGTCTACATAAGACGTGTTGGCCAGCGCTCCTCTGCATAATAATGGACAAAGCGCAGTCCCAATGCATGACGGGATACACTTGTTTTTAGGCACGTGGTTTTGAGCTGAAATCTACAATTTTGACAGCCACGAACAATTCCTGAAATTGACCATCATTGACAAAAGTACGGCTGATTGCGTTGCAAGCAAAGCATTTTTCTGGCGTCTTCACCTGTGGCAGACGTCAACTCACTTATATACCGACATCCAGTGGGACTGCGCATGGCGAAATGCCATGGCAAGTAGCGTTTGCATTCAGCCTTGCTCAGACTGACACTGCGACAAAGCACGGCGACTCGCAAGAGACTGAAATTGGTTCTTTTCCAACTATTCGAGCGCAACGGTTTGCTACGGCAGGCACAGCGAGTTCGAGGTGCCCATTCCACAGCGATAATTTCATCAAACTTGCAACAAACTATAACTCGACTTCAAAGCGAGACCTTTTCAAAAAACGGCTCCGTTATGTTCTGCGCCTATTTTTGAATTATTCAACGTTGACTTGCTTTCAGAGCAGGCTAAACAATTCGCATCTCGAAACGTGTGCTCAACCAAGGCCTATATTTTCCCGGGAATGTTTGCCGCTCATACTTGCAACTGGGATGCACGTACCCGGTTTTGTACAGACAAACAAACAAACAAACAAACAAACAACAAACAACCGACAGACGTTTGCGTATTATAGGGTTGTCGATAAGTCCCACGAAAAAAGCCAATGGCTTAGTGGGTGTCACAATAAATTATGATGTTGATAATAATACAAGCGAACAGCGTCCTTATGACACACTCACCGACTGCTGCAGCGGAAGCGAGAAATAATGCCACCAAACAAAATGTCTTCATGGCTGTCATCGTTACCTATGACACTTTCAAGGATGAAGTGATTGATTTAGAACGAGACATTTCGTCTTATAGAACTGATTTATTGACACAGGTGGCTCTTGAAGTACTACAGCTCCGAGGAGATTGAATGCAATTACTGCCCCTTGCCAAATACATTAAATGCACTTGACGAAGTGCAACGAGAGTGCACATCCTTTCGAAGTGGAGTCCTACTCTAGATAAAATCTGCATCGGAAGTCTTATTAATCAAATATAGGGAATGACTTAATGGATTTCCAGGACTCATGTGGGTCAACTGTGCATATATCATCATGTTTTGTGATTAATCGTAATGATTGCGGTTGATTTAGCTGCATAGAAATTGCTTCAAAATATTTACTTGCAGGGATTGAAATTGAAGTGGTCGTTAGAATGAAAAGAGCGTGGGTGAATTAGCTTCCACGTAAACCATTGTAGGAAGCTCGTTTTATCGGTCAGTTATCTAAATATTAGTTTATTCCTTATGCTCATGTCCATTTTTCTATTGAATACACGTGCCCTGGCCGCTGTCCAACACTTCAGCTTGGCCTATAGTTTTCCCTTGTATTCCTTTTTCATCGTGATTTCTCCGACTTTTTATGTGTAAAGTGTATTGCACGCATGCGCGCAATGATCCTGTGCTCACCCAGTTATTACATGAGCAAGAAGAAATGTGACCTTGAGTCAGAATGATTACCAGACATCAATAAAATGACGCGCTTGTCTCGCCTGGCTGCTTGCCTTCATAATCAACGGGATACCGGAGTATCTTTAAAATAATCAAAGAGCTTTGAAAATGTAATTGATATTTCACCAAATATCAATATCCTTGCCAAGCCGACAAATTTATTCATTTTGTCTTCTGTGGCTTTAATTGCTGAGGATCCAATAGGAGACAAGCCATTGGTTTCCTGACTAACCTAACTTAAAAGTGAAATCTATATGTTTGTCATTCACATATATACAGAACTATTAAATACCCTATTATCGTAAAATGACTAAAAGGCGAATATAGCTTAATTAACGTTATTAGCGCGGATGCAAAGCCAAAAATATCTCAGCCAACTATCAATATTGTCCTTGTTCTTCCCAGATAAATTTGTCGCTTGAAGCAAGTAAAGAATAATTATTATACAGCAGATGTATTTTTCAGTACGGTTGTTCAGAGTTTTACTCTAAAAATAATTACAGTATAGCCCATTTAGCTACGCAAATGTTTCGTTGTAAGAGAGATATTTGACCAACCTCAAATTATCCTAGATAAATTAGGTTATGCAATATTTTAAATAGTTGTATTCAAGTTTGCATGATAAAAAGGAACGGCTTTTCAATCTTTCAAGCTTTGTTATAGTGTACTACTATATGGATGTTAATGTTACATTGATGTTACATTCTGCTTCAGATGCCAGCAGCTAGTTACGTGCCCGATATCCCATGTTTCGTATTCAAAAACACTTTTACCCTTAGGAGTGTTGAATTATATTGAGTGGCAACTCAATCAATAAGAGCTATATTTTGTCTTGTAAGATATCGTCGTCATCAGCCCTGGTTTGATACTGAATACAAGGCGATGAAAGCAACTATATTATCCTTATTACATCTACTTAGACGTCTTCCAGCTGATCCAGCTCTTCAACTAAACTACTCTGCCCAAAGGAAAATATATCGGTCATTGTTATTGTCAAAGAAATCTGATTTTGAAGAAAATGAAATAAAACGTAAGATCGACATCTCGCGTAAAAAACCTTGGCTTCCTTTCAAGCAACATACATCGAAAGCTACCGTTCCTATCCGACTCGAAACTATCCACAGTCATTTCAAATCATTATTAGATCCCTATAGCCAGCCCCGATGATTGAGATCAATGACGTGGACTTAAATTGTAATTCGTGGTTTAATTCAACATTTGATGAAGAAGACGTGCAATCATCCATCTTAGCTACATCTGATTATAAAGCAGCAGGATTAAATCGAATCACCAATGAACATCTGAAACTTTCTCGGCATCTATTGCTGCCCTTTTGGACTTTATTCTTTAATTTATGTCTGAAGCAAGGCCGTATTCCAGCTCGATGGAGTGAAAGTATTGTGATTGTGTTGCTGTTGTTTTGAACGCCACTAAAGCCACAACGGAGACGAGCAAGTGATATATTGTGTCATCCTCGTGAAACAACGACACCATACCTTAACCATAGAGCTCTGATCACAAAAATGTTGGGCCTACTGATTGTTGAGCCAATGTTGTTTCATCTAAAACGGACTTTAATTGCCGCTTTAATCATAAAAGAGTACACTATTTTTAAGTTCATCACTCAAATATGAAACTGCATCATTTTATTTTACATTTTATGTTTGGTTGTTTCAGATAGAGGGAGAGACACTTTATTGAACAAACGGTGCAGATACGAGAATCTTGTATTAATTCCACCACCCTCGTCAATAGGGGTGGCTTTCTTGTCTGGAAGTACTTGCTGGACGCTCTGAGCATCCACTATACACACTGATGGGAACTGTGCATGCACAGCGCGATACATTGAACCCTTCGCATTCCAACGCCAACAGGGCAGCATGGCCCACACCGAAGGTTGTTGTTGTAATAGCCACCAAGTCTGGTTGCCCAAACCTTTCAGAGAGTTGAGCTGGAGAAGCGCAGACATTCCTCCAATTCCATGGTACCGCTTGCGCGAGGACCCAGTTGCCCGAAGTCAATTTTGCCATCATCCTATGGAACAGGGCTCCGACCACCCCAGCTCCAAGACGGAAACGCAGTATCTCCAGAGCCTGAGGGTCTCGCTGGGATTCGCACCCCGTATCACGTGAAGCAAAGGTTAACCTCCCTGACACGCAGCCATTAGGCCACTATTTCAACAGCTGTGATGTGCTATTATCAAACATCCTGTGCAATGGTAGAAAAACGACACTGAAGATCTGTCATTCACAGAACAATAGCTTGAGATTTTGCAACATTTATTATTTCAGTATCGTATAAGTGTGTTAAGTATTACGAGACTGGAGATTTGACTGTCTTCAACACTGTCTGCACGACTTTAGGCAACGCTCTCGAATGAATTGGTTACTTCTGCAGTTTGTTGGCGTTGCGTAAGTGCCACATTGATGGCTGATATCTCTACAATCTGGAAAAGCGGAAAATCACGCCATTATACACTGTCATATTCGAAGGTGATAAGACACCGGCAAGAGATATATTGACAGTCGGCCATCTTGTATTAGAATCCCCTGCCCCGGACCCTGACAGGTGGATGTGAACGAGGACTGGGTACAAGACTACCAAATATTGTACACTACAAAAATATAATTTCCATTTATAAATACATTTTCATGCTGCAAACCACACATTATCTAACCAAATGGGAATACTTTTGTTGGTCTCTAACAGACCAAGTCTTACAGTAAGAAATGTGATATTTAAAGAGGAAAACAATCTTGTCCAGAATGCTTATTTTCGATGCAGGCAATCTTTTAAGAAATAAAGGTACCAAAGAGTGCTTCTATTTCTCAGCCTACAGTATAACTATAGTATGTATCCTTTGTATTTATTAGCCTCCTCCTGAGACCTATTGTGAGGCTGTGCTATTGTAATCCCGATGGAAGGTGCTGAATATAGACCAATCAGATGCCTATTATACGTGCCGCGAAATGTGATGTATAAACTGCAAACAGTAAGTAGTTTCCTTATACTTTTAATTCTTAGAGTGACTTTTGCCAACATGATATCTGAATTCAAGTTAAAGGGAATTTGTAATATGCGGATAACATATACAGTAGTTTTAAGATGTTTATTATAAAATCAATATTGAAAAATAGTCGTAGCCTAAGGTTTAATATTTACTTTTGCAAAATTGTATAGTTTAAAAATTTAGTAGCTAATAATATTAAAAATTTATGCTAGCTATACTATAGTAGTAAATGAATGATTCACATCATCCTTGAGATGTATCTTTAGCGTAGACACTAGTCAATCACATTTAACTTACAGAATGAATGAATTTTCTTTCGGTTCTTACCAGATCTCTATCCTCGTAGTCATGTAAATGACCTCGTTGTAATTTCATTAGCATTATTCTCAAGTTGTGTAATTTGATTGATAGTTGTATATACTATAATAGACCTATTTCACAAGCTACCATTCTCGAAAAAGCAATTGCATTATGGGGAAGGTTGATGTCTCTGATTTCAGAATATGGAGAAAGTTGAATTTGAAACTGATGCAGATTTCTTTAAGCTGCGCTGCTTTCCTTAAAAATTATAACTCCCTTCAATATTATGGGCCACAAACCCAGTCTCTTTGCTACTTCAGGCAATCAACTTGCCCCACAATGCATTGGTTTGTCCAATAATGGTAGCCTGGGAAATAGGTCTATTGAATTAAACTATTCGATGTGATTAAGAAATACAAGAAGAAATACAAGAAATACGAGATCTATTTTCCATCCAAGATTCCCAAGATTCAACTAGTGGAAACTCTTTAAAGCTGAAGTCACAATCTATCCCAGTAAATAATTCTGTATTGAAATCATTCTGCTATCGTATAATTCCAATATGGAACTTTCTTTCTGATGATGTAGTTACCGCGGGATCCTTGTATTTGTTTAAGCGTCGCTTACATGACATTGATTTATGTAAGTTTTGCAAATGTTTTTGGGCTGCACGTCTGGTGTAAGCATTATTACTTTCCTGTGTTTGTCTGTCAATTATATTTGAATATTTTGACAAATAAATCAAACTCAAACTCAAGAATAATTAGATCTACCAGAAAACCAGAAACATAAAATTGTCTTCTCTCATAACGACTCACGTTGGTTATACCCTCTTTGGATATCCATGTCTTGATAATCAGTGGTATTATTTTTGAATGAATCATGCGTTGCGATCGTTTTCCATCAATTTAATAAAAATTTTATGGTATGCATTACAAATATAACAGATATATGCAAAATTAATGTTTTGTAACCAAAACGTATCATTTCTTCAAATGATTCATATTCATGAAATATGATTTAATTGATCAGTCTTTTTAAGCTAATATCGTACTATATTCTTTTTATATCCCCTGTTATTAGTATTATAACGATACTCCGGGAACCCGTTGATTAAGAAGGCAAGCAGCCAGACAAGATAAGCGTGTCATTTAGTTGATGTCTGGCAATCATTCTGACTCAAGGTCACACTTCGACATACAGGTAATAACCAGGTGATCACGTGATCATCCTGCACATGCGTGCAATACATTACAATTCTATTATACTAAAAATATACTATATTCTTTATCCTTCTTATTATACTATTCAAACGCTAAACCAAAGCTAGCTGTATATTATATCAAATGTTTTAACTGTTTCACAAGCAATAAAACTTTTCATCATCTAACAAGTAAACGTCAGAGACAGTGTAATACATAAGGGAAGGACCGCTATGTGTTGGTAGGAAGTATAAAAAGTAATCGTAAATTTTAAATTTTAATACTACCTATTTTCTGAACAGACCTTTCAGTTGGAGCTTTGTAACAGTTTCACACATAAATATCCGCGAGTGATTTTGGCCGTCACATATAGTAACCAAATTCAAGTTCAGAATATGTTTGCGGAAGTATATGATTTGCAAAGTTGAGAAGTACATCTTCTTATATGATTTCAAATTATTAAATTTACTTCATTCAACATGTTTAACTGAAAAATACATTTTAGTTGTTGCAAAT
>OFHS01006113.1:0-10582 GCA_900245855.1 Calvadosia cruxmelitensis | reverse complement strand
AATTTACATTTTAAGGAATCTGTTAAGCATAAACTATTATTTTCGTCAAGTAAAGGGGCAACACCCACTTTTCGATGCAATCTTGCATTTACATATGAATAAAAGGCACGAGGATTGTGATTATTAATTATTTTGCTTTCCAAATAACTTCCTTAGTAAAAACATAAACACGTTCATTGGATGGCGCCAAGACGCCTTTTGTTTTTGGATAGTCAATACCCTATTGGAGGTATTAAATATCCTAGAGATGAAACGAAGAAAAATGCTGGAACACGTGCTAAGAGTAAGAAGTTTGTCGCGATCAATCCTGCTGGAAGCGTTGCCGATAGTAAGAGGTCCGGCAGACCACCGGCCACACTCCTAAATGAGCTTCGAAATGACATGCACGAAAAGGGAGTCGCGACCACCGAACAAGCACAACAAATGTTTTAATAAATTTTGTATGAGGTTTTTAATTATTTTAACGATACTCAATTCAAGAAGAAGAAGAGATGCAGCACGACCCCCGACGTGATTTTGCGCACACATGAAGTTCACATAGATGAGGCTAGGAGGAGGTTCCGAACGGAAACGAGTTATGGTGGACAACATCATCGGACACATCAATTTATCTGCAAGAGACTGCAACAGTTGAATTTGCAGCTCCAGCCTTTGCCATTTATCTTGATTACTGTGGAGATATTCTAACAGGTAGGATAAAACTGGTTGTCCGTATTAATGTATTATGCACTTTGTTTTGATTTTAGCTTATATCTCCTATTTTCAGGGTTTTTTTACGAACAGAATTCCTCATAACTGGACGTATTTTATCATGACTTCTGNTTGATTTGAAAATGGGTCCTGTTGTGATTATTTTACTGAATGCATTTATCTGTTCGACAGCATCTGCATAGCTGTTCCTCGCAACGCAGTGTAATGGTTTCAATGTCGTAAAATCAGGAAAGGAAAATGTTTACTAACAAAATCGATATTAATAGATCTGTTTCCTGTCGCATCTCTTTCTCTGCAATGATCTCAAGTACACTTCCAATTGCACACAGGTGTCATTTTTGAAAGACAAGACGCCTCGCGTCCTTGACCCAGTCCTTTAGCATTCAGCGAGGTCTGATTTTCAATAAATCATAAAAAATAGAAGGAGATCTCAAAATTAAAAATTTCAACGATATTTGTAACTTTCAACGTTGATTGCCCCAATATCTGGAATAAAAGTTTTTGGGTTTATGAGCACTTTAAGGGTTTACATCTATATTCAATTTTACTAACAGAAGATATTGTAACTGTAACTTCTTTGTGAGAAAAATTAAATAAAATTTATTCATTGCTATGCTGCTACCAATTAACACCAATGATATCCAGAGCAAGTGGCAATACAGCTCCCTAAAAGCCCAAGCAATTTTATTACCGCCTCACAAAATCAAGCGGCTCACTTTACCCTTGGTTTTTAGTGTTTCGCTCAATAGAATAGATAACAGTCCTGCAACACAAGCGACGAAAGACATGGCTTTCGATTGATTCAAGAATTGTTTGTGTTAATTCAGAAATGGCTTTACAAGAGTGACTTGACGCAGTTTAAAAAACAATATTTTCATGAATTCAATCACAAAACACAAGCAATTTCTCCGAATAATAATCACGTAGATTGACAATTCTCCACCAGCGCAGCTTCTCAAGCAAGCATACAACACATTAAATAGTGACACATGCAAAGAGTGAGAAGGACAATGTTTAACTTTCACTTTCTGGTTGTATGACTGTATGAGACTTTCCGATTACCATTGAAATATTTGCAAACTATTTGCATGGAAAGTACTTATTCTGTTTGTGTCAATATTATTACAGAGTTGATTTCAATGTCCCCTTGGATGGCAAGACTATCACAAACAACCAGAGGTAGGCCTATACATGTACACTGTTTTGTCATCTGTTTATAGACTTTATACATTTGCTTTTGTTTGCAAGTTTTGTTTCATTGACTCGTTTGCTTAAAATCCCTAAGCAATTAGCTAGATTCGATTTCAGTAAAATAATTATGATTCCATTTTGAATGACATTCAAATACACCAGAATTTAATTGACTCTACTTTTCACTTTTGTCCTACTGAACCATGATATGCAGCTCCAAAAATAGCTGACTACAATCTGTGCATGCAGTCAGAATAGATGTTGAGCTTTGTAGAGCTTTGTATAAGCAGAGTCTATGTACTGTAAGAGTAAATCTGAAATATGCTATCTGCAGGATTGTTGCAGCCCTTCCTAGTATCCAGTATTGCCTTGATAATGGCGCCAAGTGTGTTGTGCTAATGAGTCATCTTGGTCGGCCCGATGGACAAGTTGCCGAGAAATACTCACTGAAGCCAGTGGCTGAAGAGCTCGAGAAGCTATTGAAGAGGTTTGTTGAATAATTACTATTTGTATATTGCTGTTATGTTTATCAACGTTTACTTTTGTATGTGTGACATTCTGAACTAAAACTTTAAAATCTTTGAGTGAAATTTCATGGATTTTAGCCCTACAATCACTACAATGAAGGATAGGTCAGTAGAAGGTTGAAGTTGAATTTCACATGATTTCTATTATTGAAATCAGATATTACAGGGTGCTGTCTTGAATTCTTCTGAAGATTTTTTTGAGTCAGACGCATCAAATTTGGTTTGATTGTAGATGCTTTAGAATTTTGATGATAATTCTCTGTTGTGTGAAGTCTTTTAAGTCATTGATGAATGTCGTACCAGGTCGATTATGTTCTTGAATGATTGCGTTGGAGAAGAAGTGAGCAAAGCATGTGCTGGCGCTACTGATGGACAAATTGTACTGCTGGAGAATCTCAGATTTCATGTTGAAGAGGAAGGGAAAGGTGTGGACAAAGATGGAAAGAAGGTAATGCAATAATAAAATATCATCCACCGATAATTATAATATCAATACTTCATTATCATCATCATCATTTATTCATTGATCCAATCAGATACAAGTTTTGTTTTTTTGTGGAGCTGAGATCACAAACTAATACATACAGTACATCATAATAAACTATTTTTAAACTTTTTATTTACTATGAGATCATAGTTGATGTTTCGTTTAAATGTTATAAAAGTTTCGGTCTTTGCTGCCAAAAATGCAGAACTTTGACCGTGCATCAATTAAAAGAAACAGTAAACAGCATGGAAGTACTGTGGAATGTGCAAAATGCAAAGTATAGAACAATATTATTGTTATTTACACCCAAACTGATGAAATGTTTGAATTGTTCCATTTTGGGTTTGGAAGACAGACACTCAATTCTGATACGCACCATGATTCTGTCAGAGTTTAAATCTGTACAGATTTCTTCCAACTGAAGCCATCTGGAAACAAGTGCAATGTAATTTCCATAACACTCTGATATCCAACAGTTTTGGAACTATTTATTTCTGTAGTTTAGTATAGGACTAATAAAATTAGAGATCTTTCTTGCCCATATCATAATCAGCTGGTCCTGAACTGAATACTGACAAAGAACATTGAAATCACCTGATGTTGTGACCCTAATGAATATATCGGTGTTTATCGGCCTTTATGGATGCAAATTTGAAACGTTCAAGTGAAGTGATGCCATCCTCTTTATTAATTGTAATTTGTATGTTGACCATCCATTCAGATCAAAGCCAAAGATGAAGATGTGCAATCATTCCGATCAGTTTTGTCCAGTCTTGGTGATGTTTATGTGAATGACGCTTTTGGCACTGCACATCGGGCCCACAGGTATGTATGCTTTAAAGGCATTGCATTGTGACTCGTTAGCTTTTCATTGATTAGATAGCATGAGGCTTAATAGTAATTGTCCTCCAGGAATCCAGGATAATGTTACGAGATGATCTATATATAAACGCTTTAAACAGGTTTGCTTGAGGACATGACAGGAACCAAAGCACTGAACAAATATCTCTCGTGGTTCCATGACCTTTTTTGATTCGCCATTTTGAAGTACAGTGTAGTAAATGATGTTACAATTGCCTGATTTCAGATTTTGAAACTTAGACAGGAAAATTCTTAAAAATGGATTGAATTAATCACAAATCTATTTTCGTGACAAGGCTTTTATGATGACGCTGTTATGTTGCTTTGTCCTTCAACAGCTCAATGACTGGTGTCAATCTTCCGCAGCGTGCCGCTGGATTTCTCATGAGCAAAGAGCTTGAATTTTTCTCAAAAGTGCTTGAAAACCCAGATCGGCCATTCCTTGCTATCCTTGGAGGGTAAGAGATAATACATTTTATTTAGCAAGAAGACTATTTAGTGATATATCTATCTACTTGACGTCCGTCGAACCATAAGATCGGGGCGTCACCATTGGTCTTGCCACTTTAATGCGGACACTCTCCTTGCCCATTGCGTTTGTTGTTGTGCTGCATCTGCTGCCTCGTTTAAATTAAGTTGCAAGGCATGCAGGTCGTCGGTATATTATTCAATGTATATAATTTTTGAAATTCAGAAGAATTGCCAAGGGAGATTGTGGTCTTTGCTTAATGATGATGTTAGTTCCACTGTGGAAACATAATTAATTTTGTATTATCTGGCAAATGCTCATGTGTCTGCTCGGATGTATGACCCTCTTGGAATAGATTGTGGTCAGAAAGTGGATAAAACTAGTCACTTTTGTGGTTGTAGAGTATTAAATTGCAATTGGTGTACTGCTGTTGTATCTTTACAAAGTTATGGTTGGATTACGTTTAGTATCGTTGAAACATAGCTGTCATATTTTTTACTTAGAGCTAAAGTTGCAGACAAAATTCAACTGATCAACAATTTGCTGGACAAAGTTGATGAGATGATTATTGGTGGTGGAATGGCGTTTACATTTTTAAAAGTTTTGAACAATATGGAGGTGATTTGCATAGTTAGCTTGATTTGTTTTATAAAAGGAATTGATTTCCAGATGGAAAATTATTCATCGTGCCTGGTATACACACAGTTTCATTCTGACATGTTAGATATAGTCAACTGGCTCATCACAATAACTTAAAGCTTATATTTACGGACTTATGGTCTTATTTTTATTTATGTTTTGCTCCAGATGTTTGGATGTCTTCTGCATAGAACTAACTTGTGAATAGTGTGTGTACGTTTTGTCACAATTGATCAGATGAGCACGATTGTGCTTTAGGTTGGTTAAAAAACATGATTGCGAGATAAATGGTTCTCAAAGTCACAGCGGCAAAGCTGCAGCAGTTAATACATACCGCAAAGTCAATAATCTCGGGCAGAGAGCTGCTTTGAAGATCTGTTTCCACGAAAGATATCAATTAGAAGTCGAAACATAAACATGAAGTGTGGCTAGAAGTGGAAATTGACGCATTAGTCCATTTGTATAACGTACAACGTTGCATTTAACAGCAGTCTTACGAAATGAGAAAGTTCGTTCACAAGAGCTTTCTTAAATGTGTTTCTGGAGGTAATTTCAAGCATTAATGACGATTGTGAGGCTAAAGACCACGTTCGATACGATTACGAGGTAGCCAATCAGGGCACTACAGCATACTACATCATGTGGCATGATTATTATTGTAGCCTAATTCTATGTTTGTACGTTTGTGTTTTAACTTTACTTCAGATTGGAAAATCATTGTTTGACGAAACAGGTGCCAAGATTGTTCCTGAGATTATGGCGACAGCCAAGTCAAAGAATGTCAAGATTCATCTTCCTTTTGATTTTCTGACTGCTCCAAAATTCAGCAATGATGTTGAAGTTGGAAGTGCGACTATTGAGAGTGGAATCCCTGCCGATAGATTGGTATGATCCTTATGCGTATTGAGTTCTGAACTTCCGCTCTTGGTCCTAAACGTATTCCTATGATACTTGTTCATCTATGGCTTGATTCACGGCATAAGTTATGTAGTAAGTGCATGTAGAGGAAGAAGGACAACACCTTCATGTAGAAGATCTTCATGGATTCTTGCAGTGTCAGCAGCTATTTATCATAGCAGCAAAACATGCTGGATAACACCATCTAAAAATAGATATTAGCAGTAAGCAAACACTGATATGTTAAAAAAAAAAGTTCACAAATGTTGAATCATATCAAGGATTATAAAGCAGCTATGATATTTATGCTATGGCTGTCTGCTATTTCCTTGCAGAATGATTATCCACATATAGCCAATTTGAAATAGCAAAGCCCCCGTCCAGTTAGCTGCAAAAGTAATAGATTAACGTCGATAAGAAGGATCCAGTGATCAGTCGAATTTTATACAGTCAAACCTGTATTAGCGCCCACCTCTGTAGAACAACCACCTGTGTATAAAGGCCACTTTTCATAACCCAAAATGATACTTTCTATAGAAATCAACCTGTACTGAAAGGCCACCTTTCTATAAAGGTCATTTTTTCAGGTCTCAAAGATGACCTTTATAGACAGGTTTCACTGTAGTTTTGATAATTGTAAATTTGATCAAAACATCAAGGTTAATAACCATACAAATACTCAGCAGTTCCCAATGATAAGGGTCAAAATGAATCAATACCAATTACTATAATGCAGTGGACCATACCAATTAGTCAATCGCTGAAGGTACACAATTTAGACTAGAGGCGTCAGAAAACAAGAGCGACTCCCACTGCTGACGTTAGGCATAGGTTTTTGCTCTCTGGAATATCATTAAAATATCCACATGGAATAAAGATGTACAATTTAAAACAGAACAGAAAGAAATTATCAACTTTATGACTATGCTCATCATCAATATCTTTATNTTTTATCTTGTATGATGTTGAATGCAATATGACCACACAGATCTCAGTAGAGGCATGTTTATATGCAAGAGGGTGTTGGTGCTTTTGCTATAATGGAACTACCAGAACGTAATGCAAGTTCTGCTAAATGTCAGCTCACACCGAGCACCTCACATTGTGGATGCCTTGTAAGTAGATGCTTGTTGTTGTTTCATCGCTGATTTCACGGAGTGGTCGTTGATTTATTCTGCTATTACATATATTGATGTTCATATTGGAGTCTGTCCTTTTGTTATCTTCATTCAATGCCAATTTCTTAACATGGCAACACACAGGTGAAGCAAGATTTTTGTTTACAGAGATATCTGTTTAATGTCTAATGTATGTTATGCTGCTCAAAATTAAAATGATTTTTCATTTCAGGGTTTGGATTGCGGTCCTGAGTCTATAAAACTCTTTACTGAAGTTGTTAATCGAGCTAAGCTTGTTTTCTGGAATGGGTAAGAAGTAAAATGGATCTTGCCCCGTCATTTGCTGAATCTGTTCAGGTCACGTGTATCAAATTATAAACAGACGCTCAAAGAAAATACTTATACATTGGAATCTGCCTAATTCAAATATCTCTATTTTTTCGGTCCCTTGAAAATAACAATAGATTCTATTGTTAAATACTAGTCGTAATTCGAACGTTCTAATTCGAATATTCGTGTATTTCAAAATGAGATCGACCAGCAGGGCTATTTTGCATCTTCTAATTTGAAGTCATAACAATAGTGGCATCATTATTTTGCCGGATTCCTTTGTTTATGCTTTACTTCTGCATTCTATTCGTCCAGGCAAAATATAAACACGGTGTCAGATTACTTTTGTAGTCAAAACATTAGGTGCATTCTGGAAGGATGTGATTTGAATGAGTGAATCAATTTACACTTTTCGTCCTTTCCATATTTACCATCTATTGTTTTGTCCTTATTGTTTATAGGAAGTCTTTTTTTCTCTTCGGTTTCCTAATTCGAAGTTTGCATATTTCAAAGTATATTTTTTGGTCCATGAACACTTCGAATTAAGCAGATTCCACTGTAATCTTTTTTCTATTCAATGGAGTAATTTCTTGAAATTATATTCTGTGCAGTTTGAGATATGAAGTGTTTTTGCTCTTGCCTCAATGAGAAACTTGTGCTCGAACACTCATTTGTAGACACCTTGATCTATTTTTCTTGGACATGTCGTGTCTCATTGCTATGGGAACTAAGCAATGAATAAAAGTGACCACTGTTTGCTACTGTATTAAAATTAACTAGTTCACACTAGTTCTATTCAAGAAAGTAACACAAGCTTGCTTCATTACTTTTACTTTGTTGCTTTGTGTCGTTGCTGAGGGCACTTATTGCAAGCTGCCTTTCATTTGGATATGAAAATCTTCTTTTCGCTAATGGCAGGTTCTGAAGATGTATTTTCACTTTCTGTTTAATTAACAATGCTGCATGCTCCCGTCAAAGTAGAGTAAATGTTTCAAATGCCAAAATACCCACAATAACAAGTATCATTAAAAGTAAGTTATTAGTAGATTTTGTTGAGTATCAATAGATTTTGGTTGTAAAGACATTTGCTGGATGCACGACAATTTGGTATATATTTTAAATTTATATTTGAACACCCAGATAATGAAGTTCTCTGGAATCCACACCATATATGATACATTCAAACCAGTATTAGCGGCCACCTCTATAGATCAGTAACCTGTGTATTAAGGCCACTCTTCATAACCCCAAAATGATACTTTCTATAGAAATCAACATGGACAGAAAGGCCACCTGTCTATCAAGGCCATATTTCTCAGTTCCCAGAGGTGACTGTTATAGACAGGTTTCACTGTACTTTAATTATGTCCCTATTAGTTGTAGCCTGTAGGTGATTGATGGTTTTGTCTTGTATACTGATCATTTTCACAGAGTTCTGTATGTGCGCCTGGGTATATGTTATGATTTGCCATTGATTACAGTTTTCCTTCAAGCATTTAGTATCTTCCAGCCTGATCCAAGCAATGCGTATCTTTCTTGCTGACCATTTTCCTTATTTATCTTGATGTTTTAGCCCGGCTGGTGTCTTTGAGTTTACTAAATTCGAAAATGGCACTAAATGCATTATGGATGCAGTTACCAAGGCAACAGGAAATGGAGTTACAACTGTGATTGGTGAGGAGCTGTGCTGAGTGATGACATGCTAGGGTAAAACAGTTGCAGCTAAAATAAAAGCTAACTGAAGTACAGTTTGCTTTGCATAAGTAGACACATCAGGCGTAATTCTGGTATAGCCGTGGATATACCATGAGAAATACGATGCTTACGTAGGCCATTCAGTTAAAGTTTCTCTTTATTTGTCTGTTAGTTTATTACTTGGTAGAGCTTTGAAAGCTGTCCTTCAGCAGTTACTAGGGCAGAAGACTGAATTGTGACAGGGCATGTTTTGTCTTTAAATAGATTGCTTTGCTCAACTGCTTGTTCTTTCTTAGAAATTTATCTGCATTAATTCAAATCTAACTAATTAGATTCCCAAACAAATAATATTTCAGATAGAGGATAGGGAAATAATTTTTCTTTATAAAGTTGTGGAAATGAATTTGGCTTCTCAAAAGATTGTGGCACATTTTTAAAAATATGCACGACATAGACCACTATCTAAGTATCTAATGGGCAAGATTAAATGATGTGTAAATGTTATCAAACACATTTGTACAGCAACCATATTTATGTGTGTTCCTTAGTGATCACTTCATAAGTTCCTGAGCTGCATTCTAACGTAAACACTGTGNGCAGCGTTCATTTGTCTGTGATGGTCAGTTTTTCTGCAGGTCCTGATCATGTTGTCTTGGCATACAAATGATGCTATATAGTTAATAAATGTTCTCAATTGTTTAGGTGGTGGAGATACAGCAACAGCTTGCATCAAATACGGAAAACAAGACCAAGTCAGTCATGTCAGCACTGGAGGAGGTGCAAGCATAGAATTGCTCGAAGGTAATGCTTAGTTGTCGTCAGCGGTACAAATTGTAGTGGCCGCAAGCCATGATTCACATCCGGCTACCCACGTAAGACTTTCGTTTCTATTGTCGTAGCTCGTAAATATGTTGTCTCGCCCAAGGTCTCGCCTTAGTCTCCTCTGTAAACTATGTTAATCCGTGCACGTTGTAACTCTCTCTCTCTCTCTCTCTTGCCACATTCACAACCATGCCTGGTCCTAGACATAGAGCTCTGGCAACATCGGTCTTAAGAACCCTTCGGCTATTTCTCCCTGTCTACAGACCAGAGCACAGCAAATACATATCAAATCACATGTATCCTGGGACTCATTGATGTTATTTAATACCCAGCGCTACAAAGTCAATCCCGATTGACTACCCCTCGCAAGGCTGAAGATCCCGAGTTATGCCTGCTTGTGCAATGTTCTGGTAAAAACAACCCTATCATTCTTTGTTATCCCTAGGAACACAGACATCGTTTAGTGCTGTTACTTTGCCGTTCATTAAACTCATCATCATAGATAAGTCGTGTGGCATTGGTGCTTGGTTTGGTGGGAGCTGCATAGATGCAATTAGCAGAAATCAGTTTGGTGGGGGCTGCTTCCCCACGAATGGCAGTAGTCGAGATAGCAAACCTTTCATAACAAACAAGCACCAGTCACACTGCAGTGCTTGACTACCTGCTATTGAATTCCTAGCATCCCATTCACATCTATCGTGGTTCAAGGCATAATGTTGCGTGCGATTTGCAGCAACTGCACAGATTCTGGTAAAGCAAATATTTTAGGATCTCACAGGCAGTAGCAAGGGTGAGGAGCTGCTGCTCACACCCCACCATCAAGGCCATGTGCGTG
>OFHS01006112.1:0-10582 GCA_900245855.1 Calvadosia cruxmelitensis | reverse complement strand
TTGTCTTGTCTCTATGGCAACGAGACGGCCTTGCACAATGCGAACAATAGAAGTTAAGTGTCTCAAAAACAAACGTGCGCCTAGCACTCAGCTCATCGTGATGAACAAATGAACATAGAGGCTTCAACAGAAAACAGCACGGTCTTTAAATTAAGGACTCCATTGCGCAGAAAAGCAGTTTCAAATAGCTTGATTTTAATGTTGATCCGAACATCATAGCATGCATAACTCAAGTACTGAAAACTTGAACGCGTTAGAAAAGAAGAAGGGAAATGCTCTGGAACAGTTCTCAGCGCTAGCGATAAGTCCGACATAGTAATTGCTATGTATTCAATTCTCAATGCTCAAAACTATCATTTCGCGATAGCACTGGAGGAACTCTACAAGCACAAAGGGAGGCAGAACCTTTACAACAAGCAAGCGAAGCGAGCGGCGGACGAATGTGTACGTCAAATCACAGCCATAATATTACTTCATTTATTCGAATAGAGAACGATCAAAACTTGGATCAAAACATCTCTTGTCGTGACTTTATCGTGATGTCTTCTATTTCCAAATCCCACAAG
Source organism: Calvadosia cruxmelitensis (assembly GCA_900245855.1). Classification (NCBI taxonomy): domain Eukaryota; kingdom Metazoa; phylum Cnidaria; class Staurozoa; order Stauromedusae; family Kishinouyeidae; genus Calvadosia; species Calvadosia cruxmelitensis. Next base: position 10,016 of record OFHS01006112.1, on the reverse strand, counting down.
CAAGCAAACAAGGAATCACGACGACGTGCTTAATGAGCTGCGAACCACAATGCGGTCAAATACAAACGAAAGCGCCGCTCCGTCGTGGAAGACGGCGAGAGAGGTAATCTTGACGGCAGCGCAACAAAACATACTGTTGGCTAGATATCAAAATCATTTTAAAATAGTTCTCGGCTAGCTATAGCAACGAAATTCAGCAGACGTAGTCTCTATACATGCGGCATGAGTGCCATGAAATCGCTAAGTTATTTCTATTCGCTGGAATGAGTAACAAGCTGGCAAAGTGCGACGACTGGTTTTTCCACGTAGTAAGCTCTCTTGTGGAAACAACATGGGTTCTGTTTCTCCGCCCTTTCACACCTTCCATTTGACAACCATTTTTGATTGATTGTGCAATAATTTTCGAACTTCAAGGCATCATAAAGGTATTAAATATTGCTCAAATTGAAAAATTCTTTTGGCAGAAGGTATGTTCTGGACCATATCTATCGGTTTACGAAATAAAAAAATTATCCGTCATAGGCACTCTAACACAGAATTATGACAATAATATGCTCTGGTTTTACCAAAATTACCTTAAAAGGAATTGTCAAATTCCACCCCGAACCTTTTCGAATCTTTACAAAAGATTGGAAGCGAAGTTTCGAATCTTTTAGAATAATTACGGTTCGATCTGCATCCCTAATTCTATGACAAGCTATTTTCAAGGCAACTGATGATCTGTGCGACACAGAAACTCCAATGTACATACATACACTGATGATGACGGAGTACTCGATAAATTACTCATCTTCCCACCGAAACTGATGGCTGACACACAGTAAACTAACAAACAACACTGTTAGTTTCAATAATAGGTTACTTGCCTTCCATTCATCGCCAAGGCAGCCAGCATTGATCTCCTGGGCCATGCGCTTTTCGTAAAAGTTTCTCCTGCAAAAGTAAAATCAAGTAATAAGTTACCCTTTTTACCATTCATATAGATACAACAAAGCTCTATATAAACTACATATGCTGCTGTCAGATATCAGATACATAGAACTAAAGACGCTATATGTCAAACATATATAACTTGAATCAGTTTCAAGCATTCTAGAACCAAGTATAACCACATTCATCAGCATAATAAAAGATTTACAACCAAGTAAAATACAAAACTCACAGCCGGCGCTCATCTTCAATTTCAAAGAGCTTCTGAGAGCCGTTCGCAGGATATGCAACATTGAGCTAAAAAGCAAACGCAAAGATTACAGAGAGGGTTCATGAACAATGCAAAGGCAGAATTCAGCAGGAAGATCCGGTAATGGTCGGTGTGGGCTAGAGGCTACTACGTATGGCTACCAGTCAGACGTACCAGGTTCGACTACTGGGCCAGCAGACACATTTATTCGATGTCTTCTGTCATTTTAATTGTCGAGAGACCCAAGGGAGACAAGCCATAGGCTTATTGGGCTACCCTTCACCCTTGTTAAATAAAGTGACATTTACATGATGCCAAATTGACAACATGATACTCAATAGTGTTCCGTAGTATGCATTACTGCAAGATAAGCATGGTGTGCCTCTTGATTATCAACTTAAGCCAGAATAAACTGGCTTGGAATGGCGTCATATCGCATACTAGGAAGGCTTAGATCTACAACCAACAATGTGCTGCGACGAGATTATCAGGTTATGGACAGGAACTGAGTCGTACTCGTTACAAATAAATGAGCATTTTACAAAACTCATCGATTCTTTTGCTGTCAACATGGCGCACTGTGATGATTTTGCCTTTGCTACATATCCTTATTTGGAGGATATTATCTGTGAAGATGAGTTGAAATCGCCTTGGAACTGTCAAGAGACGTTGCCCCAGTGTTTTCTTATTGGGCTTAGCCACATGTTAAGCTGGAGTTGTTCAAACAGATTATTATCTGTTGCACTCATCAAAACGCTTACGAAATGTTCACAAAATCTCGTCACGAATACGAGAACTGCAACCACATTTGTGGATTTTCCCCTCAGATGGCAATGTTGCACTTGCACAGATTACAAAACTCATCACTAAACCATATAATTATGTATTATTATAAGGCAAGCCAATTTTCACCATTCTGCCCTTACACGTCATGGGAAAGGTTTCAACATTTGAAGTAAATACCAAATTACATTTCTGGCAGAAAAAAGAACATTAAACATGCTGCAGGTTAACAGCTAGATCCTTCTTTGTGTAGTCTTAATTTTCATGGCCTATGTAGAGTTTCAATTGGAAATCATTCAAATCATATTCATTGACAAACCATCAAAGGATATAAAATAAATATTCTGCAACACATTTTCACGTTGAATAGTGAATACTGCTATATTAAGGCAATCACATACATTCAACCAGTTTATAGGTCAACAGTTCGGCCTATTGGACTGAACGATCTTCAGGCCTATAGTCATACCGACAGCGTTTGCCCGTTCACTCAACTTGCAACCTAGTTGCATTGCCTTACTCGGTAGCTTGCAGTCTTTCTGGATGCTAAATTTATGTAGGTATATGAAGGAATTGGCCTAATGTGTTCCAATAGTAGTAAACGAACTATAATTTGCTATTCCTTCAAAGTCTGCATGAGTCTTCAAAGTCTGTCTATTCCTTCATGTCGTATTGATGGTTAGACTATCCACTTCACAACTGTTCGAAGCTGCTAGTAATATCAACCACTTATGGTGTATCCCTTGAGGTGTTCTACGTCCTAATAAAGACTATGATTCTTATATATCTTACTGAAATTGCAACTGAAACAGCGACACGGTACAGCATCTCGAGCTGCAGAAGTGAAAGTATAACCAAGCAATCCGCCAAGATAAATGGCATCGCACTTGCAATTATTTCTAGTTCGCTACATAATTGAGCCTGATACATTCCTCTATCATACTGATGTCGTATTTTATAGATTGGTTTTCAAATCACAGCGTTATACCTTCATGTTTACGCTCTGTCCACTATCACAGGCCCACTGCCATGGGTTAACATTTAAAGAGAAACACTACGGGAAAGGAGAAGCCTGAGAACGACGTGAAGGCATGGGGCGAGCAAATCCAAGATGGCAGCTATGTAGAACAACATTTCAGAGCTCAAATGGGATGATGTTGAAGAGAAAATGTTAATGAATTCTGTACAGGTTATTTCAAGCTTTTAAAATACTGAAAAATGCTGCACGAGCTTCTTTTTGCTCTGTCAGGTATCCCTGGAGGGATTTTTAGGGCAAGAGACAAGCACAGCCTGGAGGTAAGTTCACTCCACTCTCCACAGCACTCACTAGGGACACTAGTCTGATAATCTGTAGGCTAGTTTGTAGGCAAGCGGCCGCAAACCCCACATCTTACCTGCGTACATCCATCTGCAGGTCTCCAGACTGCATCCTTTGTTTGCTAATGCAGCAGAAAATTTATATTTCTATGTCAAAAAGGTGAAGTTCTGCAGATAGGCTCCTTGAGTTATAGCCAGTTGGCAGCTGAGTGAGTGTGGCAGTGGAACTGCCGGCCGCCCCTCTAAGCTCAAGACTTTCAAGAGATCTCTATTTCGCTGGCAATATATGGCGCCCCTGGCGTAGGTCAAACATTTTTGACAATAGAAGACAACATCAGACTTCTTTCCTAGGAGATTTATTTTATAGCTATTTTATTTATTTATTTGATTTGTGCCCCTGAGTAACATTTTGCTGAAATTGCATCCCTGCCCTTACTGGAAAGCTTGTTTTTCGTACACTGAAGATTACGCGAGGTAGTTCTGCTCCAAGCTTGCGCTACGCCAAAATCTGGGATTTTCAGCAGCGTTTAGTACCAACTTCTTCAGATTTGAGATTTCCATGGCTGCGCCACGCCAATGACCTAATTATAGGCAAGCTCCACACCGAAGATATTCTGCGTAACCTACAAACTTTCCAGTAGGGATCCCTGCCTCTGAACTTTTTGGGCTGTGCTGCCCCTGTGCTCTCGGCAAGAAATGCCATACTTTGCAAAGTGGTTTATAGCCTAGGCCTGTTCAAAATCGAAGACCTGCATTATTGCATAAGGAACAGATGCGCTGTGACATTTTCCCCGTATACAGCAAAACGTAGTCTGACCTAGTTTGTCCTGATTTGTAATAGCCCATATTTAAAATCGCAGTGGATATTAACCGTAACCGGAATAGTTATTGCTCGGGTTTATTCGTCCAGTAAGCCTTGTGCACATGCGCTAAGTGAAAAACAGCAACGGTGCCAATTCCTCCCGGCAATGATGCATTCAGCATGGCGAACGAAATCGTAGGCCTAGATGTTGTGTAACTTGTGTGGCGGATCCTCTTTTGTGGAATTATTGTAATGTTGTTGGTGACAACTTGAGTCGTTCCAAGATTAAAAATTGCGGTCAGTAACGTAGAGAATGATAGCTTATATGATAAATATGCAGCAAATTTAGAGTTGTCATTTTTCACCAACCCTGTTGAGCAAAGTGACACGGTCATAATAGAGATCAAGCAGCACTTGCGAACGATTCACAAAGCATTTTTCCATCGAAAACAAGCTGTTCAAGTCCTATAAAGTCCAGTAAGCATGATTCATTCTCCGCCTAGTATATAGCAGCGATTGTCTTGAAACAATTTGGATTTGAATGCTGTCAATACGCAACAGTCCCTGACTGAAGCCTGCTTTATATGCTGTGCGCAATTCGCTCTTCGAAAACTTCATAACTGATCCACGGCCGAGCAAGTATCTGATTTTGTCTAATTTTAATGTATCTTTGATTATTTGTAGAAGAATTTGTATGAATCCTATCTGCACACCATCCGTGCATTCTCAGTCTAAATTTTTGTTCTCCGCCCAAAAACATGGAATGCAAACTGGCACAACACAAACTCTGTCGTCCGCCATGTTATTTTTCCTTTGGCGCATGCGCAGAACGATTACCAGACGAAAATATAGCGTAACGATTACCGGCGAATAGCATGAGCAACAAGTATTCCGACCGGACGAAAATTTACTTCGAATTAACATTTCATCTCACAACTTAATTTTCGTATATATGGCTGACTGTTGAATAGGATTTATTATTTTACTAGATCATTTGAATAGACTAGCAGTTAGGAATTGAGTTAGCCTAGTCAATGGATGGGCATGGCATAGCAAGGTGACCATAATACATTTTGTCCAAACCAGAACTTCACTTAACATGTGCCAATCGAAACAATTTTAGCCCTTGTCCTGCTTACAAAACTACTTAAATGAAGATTTGAAATCGCTTTATCGATTGCTTATTGGCTGATAGCTAGGGACTAAATTTCTGATTGGATATATCTTGCTACTTTTGACTTGTTTCACAAACGGATATATAGGTCAATTGCAGGACATGAGTTAAAATAGAAATCAAATGCCTCGGGTCATGATAGTAGCAGCCAAATCAAATTGCAACTTTTTCTCAATTTCCAGAAAAGAGAGCAATGCCATTATTTTCCGTGTTGGCAAATATCTCCATCCATTTGTCTGCCACAGTAGCCTTATCTCTTTTCATTGTGCCAACGCACTAGTCAAAGCGTGATTACGGCAATGCAAGATGACATCATTTGATTTCACGCAGGGATCTTGACTTGGATTGAAAACGAAAATTCTACAATCTGATCTTGGTCATGTTATCTTCCAAAAACTAATTAGAAATTAAGGTTAATAATGAAAAAGATCATAGACCCATTTGTTGATTATCAATCAAACTGTGTTTGCATTATTTCCGAAAATAGAGTAGCAAATTCTAGAAAACGAGTAAAGAAGACGTCTGGCGCTGGCAAGCTCGCGTAGTATAGACCTAAACGTTGCAAAGGCTTGAGCAATTCTCAAAGACAATTCGACTTCCAAGAAAGAAAACGTATATTTAGTTACCCGTCAGAAGAAGTAAACAGGAACATTTCCTTGTCTTTAAGCAGTGTCTCGGGACACGAGGATTGGTCGCTCAAAATCAGCACAATCCGATCAAATAAGGATGTATGGTCAGTGGTTACCTTATGACATAGAGCTCTTCCTAAGACTTTTAAACCAGACTGAAATCTATGCTATTGTGCAGCAGAGAAAAATCACAAATTACGTTTGGACGCGAGCCATAGAGATGTCTATCGCACAATTAGTACAGAAATTCCAATGTAGGAGCTTCTAGTCAGACAGCAATTGTGCACAGATAGCCACGCATTTGGAGTTTGAGCGTAATTTTTTCAAGGTTAACATCTCCTTCAACACATTAAGCTTGGAGGTCGCAACCAAGCCAACTATTGCTGAACATGCTAAGTATTCTGTAGACAAATGTATGCTAAAAATTTAATTTGCGGATTTAATCTTTCAGCTTGTTAAAAATCTGCCATACCTTCATCCATCGGAAGTAGAAATGCTTAATCGCTTGTGCAAGCTTGGCTCGCATTTCAGAAGATTCCGTTTGTTCATAGAGGAAAAAGATGCTGATAGATCGATTGAATCACAAGGTGAGCTATTCTATTCCTTAGTCTGTTGCAAAATAGTGTAGTGGGTCGGCCAACGCGACTCAGTATACATACAATGTCACTTCCTTCAAGATGTACTGTTGATCAGACAAGATCTTTCTCACAGAGCAGTGCAATAGCTCAATTTAAATTGTTTCTAGATCAATTCCAAATTTCTCTTGAATCGCTCACATTGCACTGATTTCTCTTTTTGCACATTGTTATTCCACACTTACCTCAAGTACACTATACAGTTCTGTTAATTGTTTACCTATTTTATATTAAGTTGAGATTGACTCTGTAGGCCCTGTTCACTCTAAAGATGGCCCTGGCTAACCTCCACGAAATTTATTTGAAATACTTGACGATGACATGAGAAATATTGAAACATCGTCAAACACTTTTTATATGTCTGGTCTTTAATGTATCAAGAGGAATTTATGTGTTGAACTTGGAAAAGATTACCCGTTACTACCAAATAAATGCTACTTGTTTCTGTTCTCATTTTGCTTGCGCTATATATTCCCTTTTGAGCTGTGCTTTTTCAGATGAACAAGAAGCATCATTTGGATTATATTTGACCGCGTTTTCTGACGGCTTGGAGAAAGTTATAAGACCATACCAATTGTTGCTGCTGGACTTAGAAGAACAGGTAAGCCTCATTGGTAGATTTGATGCCTACCCATAAATCCAATGCGACTTCAGGTCATATTTCTGCAAACGGAACTTGAAATCGAAACATTTAAAGAAATTAATGAAAGGTGGCTCTGTTGTAGGGTCATTATTTCAATGTTTGTTATAACCAGGAAATAGGTGCAATAGGACTTTTCATTGTTTGTACTAAAGGAGACGGCGTTCCCCCTAAAAAAATAGTGGACGGACATCGTTCCCCTGCGTTCCCCCTCCAAATCATCACTGCTGCTGTCCATGCTTGACGTCAATGTGTTCTAAGGCTAGTTCCGCCTTCTGTCATCCCACATCCTAGATACAAGCGATTGTTAGTGGCTGGTAGGGTGCGGCCATCACTTCATATAGTACAATAATCAGGTTGATTGCCAACATACATGACTTTGGTCTTCTTTTCATTAACGTGCAATCAGATTTCTTCCGTGTGGTATCAAAACTCATTCAGCTGCCGCTCTGCTGCTTACTGATCATCACTTAGCATTGCACAATCAGTGGTGTACATCAGGACATAGAATTGTGGATAATGCTCACTACAGTGTAACCCAGTTAATTTCACCTCGGTTAATATCACAACCCGTTTCATATCATTTCAGTTTGAGAACCAAGTTCTGTTTTAATCAACTATTTGTACCCGCTTAATATCACAACCCGCTTATTATCACAATTTTTGATTGGAAAAACATAGTGATATTAACGAGGTTTCACTGTATTTCCAGTCATCCTACTTGGTTTGACTACAATCGAGCTCAGTTAATTAGGAGTTGGAACATTATTACGCATTGTGAATTAGCAAATCGTTATTTGAAATGGAGTGCACGCAATGGGGATAAAAGTGCTATAGGAACATCCAGCGGGATAATAAAATGGTTTAACATTACTTGATTGGCTAATTCACTTCGCTTTATGTCCCACATTCGGCGGCATCAGCTGCCGGATATTAACTCTTGTCCAGCTCATAAAACTAGTAAAATGAAGACTTGAAGTCGCTTTATCTATTGCTGATTGGTTGATCTCTGGGGACTAACTATTTGATTGGTCATATGTTGCTACTTTTGACTTGTTTCGAAAACGTGTATACACATCAATGGCAGGACAAGGCTTAACCGGATTTGAATGTAGGGCTTACGGCAATTGTGAATGACAGATTTACCTTCAAATGTCCATCAATTCTATGATCGCCTCAAACTTTTAATGACTATTTTCATCACAGTCAAACTCTGTAAACAACTTTTAAACTCATCACTGTTAGGTGAGAGTTTGGCATTGGTCCTTGGTTGGTGGGAGTTGTCATATTGTAAGGTAGCTGGTGTAAGTAAGCGATCACATGGTGTCTGCACACGCTGTCCCTCTCACAACCAAGCACCAGTCACACTGATAAGCAGTGGAAGGACTACTATTCCGAAGACGTAGACATTGATTCTAAATCACCGTGAGGCTGACTGAGATTCGTGCATTTATTTAATTCACTAACAAAGAGAATACACGTTCATTAAAATTTAATAAACTTGCTAAATGAATATAGAATAATATGACATTAATGCAATAAACAGATGACATGTTACATTAGTGGGGTTCCTGCGGTCGAAGTCAATAATCGTCGAATGTTCTTCTGAGCCGGTGCTCTCTTCGTTGAGCTCTATCTACAATCTTCATGTTGACTTGATTTAAACTAAATTACATCTACTTTTATACTATTTGTGATGACTAAAATAGAATATGCGTTTCCATAGACACATAATGTTTACTCCCATAAAAGGCCATGTATGTTAATGACTTACAGGATGTGGGCATGACTATTGCAGTTTACTGACAGGTATGAATATGGGCGTTTACTCTAGATACATTCGCATCACATATCTGAGCCCATGTGTGTTTACAGTTTCTACATCATACTGGGCATGGCCTAGCAACGTGAAGCGTTAATCGTTACTAGTGTGGTCGAGGCGCATCAGGCTTGTGCCCCTTCTTTCTTTCAATTCATTCACAACAACTACAATTAAATCTAGTAAGTGGAATGGACGGATGGAGAATCAAAAACCTCCTTGCTGTAGCCTGTTACTCATAGGACAAGGCATCATGCATAGAAACCAATTGCTACATGTACTGCTTGCAATGCTCACAGATCAACAGCAAGGTGTGTAGTTTGTGGCTGTGCTGCTAGCTACCTCATGCAAAAGTCACTGCCTACTGGGCTCATTGTTGCCCTATTATTGCATGGCAATGAAGCTGGTCAATTCGTCTGAGGTACTAACAATGGCCATGTAGATCTATTGATGCAGCAGTCATGGCTTGAGTTTCACTTTGCCTAAGTGTTATGCAGCTGGCATTCTGCTGCTGTAGCTGAAGTGTGAATTAAGCTAGATGGGAATATCAAAGGCTAACTAACTAAATTTAAACGTGATTGACGTTCAGAAGCAGGGCCGGATCTAGACTAGTTCCACTAGTTTCCAGAAACTAGTCAAAATCTTTCCACAAATAATTTTTTTAAAATTATTATTACCCATTTTCATGATTTCCGACTCACAGAACTTGTGTTTTGTCTCCTCTCGAACGTCACGCGCCTCCTCCTCGGCCCCTATCGCGTTGCCCTTGGTTACGAAGAACGCTTGGCAACCGCAATGTCAAACAGGTTTTGACGATCGATTATAACCGGATTTTCAATTTATCGTGATTGGTTAAGCTCATTCAAGGAGGTTTGAACAACTGTATAAATTATCGGAAACTAGTGTCAATCAAAATTAGATCGTCCCCCTTCCAAACTACGAACCTGATTGGTCTTGAACTAGTCATTTATTATTCATAAAATTTCCAGCTGAAATCCATCGCTCTCATTGGCCAAACACCCAAGTGTGCACTAGTC
>OFHS01006111.1:0-10584 GCA_900245855.1 Calvadosia cruxmelitensis | reverse complement strand
GATTGATTGATTGATTGCAGTATATGCAGATCAGAAATTTTCTTTGTTAGATGCACAATCTTGAGTACTCAGAAATATTGCGGTAACATTATGGTATAATGTGGTAACATTATGGTAACACAAATTTATTGGGGGCCGGGACAAAAAGGCCAAATCCGGGTACTTTAATTGTTCCAGACATGTTGGTATTATAATTACTTGCCAATGTCACAATGACTAAAATTGCTATTTTTCATCTCATTCAGCAATCAATCTCAAGGCATGTCATTATAAAGATCGGTGCGGGCATGGATGTCACTTACGACCGAAAAATCATTTACGAAAACGTTGGGAGTCTTTCCACTGCAATAGCATTGCAGATATTCCTTTATTATATATTCGACATAAACTTTGGCTGCCCCAAGACAATTGCGTTGTTGGAATTCGTCATCGGAAAATATAGAATGAAGGCATCACTACCTAAAGCTGTCGCAACATTTGTTGCCAAACATAGTGTGGCATAGGTTATGCCTTAGTGTCGCTTGATTTGTAATTAAATTTCGCAGAAAAAACACCAAGTGTTTTCTTTGTTTTGTATTAGATCCTGTTTTATTGGAAATAATTATACAAAGCTGTCAGTTTCTGTGACATCACAAGCACAATTATAATTATGCATATGAGGCCACCCATATAAGGCTGTAATCAAAGGGTACATATGCAGGTTGAAGGGGTACACATGCAAGGTGAAAGGGGTACATATGGCATGTGTACCTTTTTTAGGGGTACAGATGTACATAGGTACCTGTTTAAGGGTACAGATGTTGCTCAAACATTTTATTCTGGGGTACACATGACATATGTACCTATTTGGGGGAACGTATGCACATCTGTACCTTTTTAGGGGTACATAAGTACCTATGTACCCTTTCAAAAAGGGTACACAATAGGAGACGTACCCTTTTTGAGGCTAGGGTACATAATCTGTACCCTTTGTTCTAACAGTGTAGTAGATAGTTCTGTCGAAATGTTGATCTTATGGGGAAAACGTCGGGTAGTAATTCCCTAATTGGTGTGGATTGCACTCTTGTCTTTCTAGAGAAAAAGGAACAGAGAAGCATAGCCACAATCACATGACGAAAATCCTGAAGACATATATCAGGAAGTGTCTGGCTGCCCATTGGCCTGACCGGAGTTTAATTCTTACATTTCCTGCAACTTTTTGAACAGGTAAGAATCGATTACTCTGTGTCTTTATAGCAACGTTTACGTGCTCTGTGCGTCTGAATGTTGAACAAACTTTCTGCCTTTTGAAAATTTGTAACCATGTTTTCTTTGCTGATGTTCATCTATGTGGTTTGAAACTCGTTTGCAATATAGATAGCTGCCATCAGACTTAAAACTGTGTCTGGTTTTAAGGCACATGATAGTCGTCAGCATATATTTTCAGTGTGATTATACTATGCATCAGGTGGCCCTTGCTGAGCAGCCTTTTGAAATGGAAGGTTAGGCAATAGATTCTGCTTGCAACGAGATTCTCAGGACAGTTTATTGGCCAATCCAGCAATGTAGGCTTGCTCCACATATAAATAGACATGTATTAGCATCTGGTCGTAGCAAGAATTGGGAACATTAAAATATAATTTACTAATGTTATATGTAATATTTTGTAAATCTTATGTAGATATTCCATTTTGTTTGCAGGAGTTGGTTTCAAGGTTGATTTTCATGAAGGTGGAAGAGGAATCGTGTTGCGTCATTTTCAACAGATTGAACAGAGCAATGCTGTACGAGGGTATCGAAAACTTTGTTTTTGCTGTTGCACTGCAACCGGGCACCCGCTATCTGATTGACATTGGCTATGCTTGTCCAAGAACATTCAACATTGTGGAGTTTGTTTTCTTGGCATGGAGATTGCCCACAATCCTGTTAAAAATCTCATTGCAAGTTTAACAGTACAGTACACGTGCCTTTTTATTATAGAACTAAATTCTTAGTTTAACCTGTTCAAGCGACTACCATTGTTCAACCATTTGTATCAATGGTTGAAGTTTATTATGCATACAGGATACTGTCTGTGTCTATTTGTTTCCTTCTTTTGTCAATCATTTGTGAGTGAATTTGTATGGAGTGGCGTGCAAAGTTTGCTAGCCCTTGTTACTAGATAGAGGTACATGAAAGGTTCACAAAGAGTACACAAAAGGTACTATATAAGTTGCAAAAAATAGGTACCTTTTTGGTACCTTTTCAGTCCCCTAAGGTACAGCTTGGAGGTACCAAAATGTGTGCCCTTTTGGTGCCTCGAGGTACCAGTTGAGGGTACAGAAAAGGTACAGATGTGGTACGTTAGGTACCGATTTAGGGTACACAAAAGGTACAGAAATGGTACATAGAAGGTACTATATAAGTTGCAAAAATTGGTACCTTTCTGGTACCCTTTCGGTACCCTTTTATTTTTAGAGTGATAGCTTCGAGAAAACAATTATCCAAGGCATCACTGCAGGGAAAAGAGGCAGAAAAAGGCCAGTGAGATCTTGGGACAAGGATATAGTGGAATGGAGTGGAAAAAGCATGCGGGAAGCCACACGAATGGCTGATGATCGTAGTCAATGGTGCTCTGTCATTGGTCACAGTAGCTCATTGTGAGCCACGTGAACTGAGAGAGAGAGAGAGAGATTACTCAACAGCATGTCTTAAGTAGCTACCTGCCCTAGACGACTATTTACATTAAGCAATAACCTATCTTGTACAACCCCCTGTATTAATGAAACATATTTCTTAACTTACTACCAGTTTCGGGCGGCCAATTGCATTAAGCAGCTGTTTATTAATGCATGTAAGATAGGTTAACTTAGTGTTGTAAGATAAGTTATTTACAATTGCAAGTAGTCGCCTAAGGTAAGTAGTATGTTGTTGTACAAGATATGTTATAGCTTTGGCAATATTTTCTTTATAGACTGTGACATGTGCAGGCTACGTTGCTGGCCAGTATAATCTGTGTAATGTTCTAGTTTCATAAATGTTTCAATGCCGGCCGAAGGAAAGAGAAAATCAATTTACCACCCGTTCTTTGACCAGCTGTACTGCCGTTAAAACCTTGACAGATTGAAAAAGTGAACCAAAGCATTACAACTTCAACGGCGGAGGAACAACGGCGAATATCCATCATAGTTTAACAGCAAAAGTCATGCCCTTTAGCAGAGTTATAGTAAACATAGATGAGGGACAATCAGAAAATATACAACGGCTCCTGCAAGTTCCATGTGCCTTTAATGCGTGTACAACCAGCAAATTATTGGATACAGCTGCAAAATATGTGATATCGTAATCTTTGGAATTCAGCATTTTAAATTGCTTCAAGTTGACTCTCTCTCTTCTTTCATTTTACTTGAAACTATGTTAATCCTCGCTGCATATAAATTACGCAATATCAACAGCTTGTAGAAATGCACAGTTTCCCTCTTCTAGCTAAACATACAAGGGATAATCGTTACGTTCTTGCGCTGCTTTCTTTTCCCAGTCAGTTCTGAGATGTCATGTGTAGTCCGTGCATGCGTTGTAGTAAATTAGATTTAGGTTCTAGCTTGAAATTCAACACTGTGCAAGCGATAGTCTTCGTGGCAGCTACCTAGCAATATTCGCTTATGGCGTGAACATAAATACAGACATTGCCATCGTTGTCAAATTCGGCCCAATCAATGAAATCGTCGTTGTAGTAGACCCGGTATTTATTGCTTTGGACGAAGTTGAAGCAGGAAGTCGTTGCTATGAAGCTGCTCACATCCAATTCTACATTGGAATCGTGCTGATTGAATTCTTCCTTTGAAATCACAACTTGCTTGCTGTCGTCAGAGATCATAGTGAGCTGCGTTGGATACCCCCAGTTATCTAACAACGTAACACAGCCCCAGTTACTCCTTCGCGTCACAATAAGGAGACAAGCGAAATTGCCACTGATGTGTAGAAGACGAATTCTGTACGCTCCACTTGTTTGAATAAAAGGAAATGAACCATACTGCTCGTTCTTTGCACCATAACAGTAAGGGCCTAGACGAAGTACAAAAAGAATAGATCACTACATTAGATATTTTGGGATGACTTTGAGAAAGAAAACCTTAAGTTCTGCATTAAAAAATAACTGGCTAGTGCGCGCTACTCACGCAGCTGCGTCCACCGTCTTTGCTTCGCATTTGATTAGATATTAATTAGCCCAATACATATCACAGTTCTCCGCTTGCTATGCAACTTCAGCCAGCTTCGAATGCTGCGCATTGTTTCTCAGCTGAGCTATGGCTCCCAAGATACTGAAATCGATCCTTTCGAACCATTCGAGCACAACGGTTTGCAAAGGCAAGCACAGAACATCCAAGGTGCCATACCACAACCATAATTTCGACAAATTTCGTCAAACTTGCAGGAGACATAGTTCAGTTTCCAGATGACTTTTTCAAAAACGGCTGCATCAGATTCTGCACCAATTTGCATTGTTCAACTTTGACTTGGTCTTGCACATGAGTGACAGGGGCCTGGTTTTGCCCATACATACATACATACAAACAGACAGACAGACGTTTGTGAAATATAGATATAGACTAGCTGGTCCAGGCTGCTAACGCAACTGCGTCCACCGTCGTTGTTTCACATCCGGGCGAATATTAATTAGTCCAATACAAATCACAGTTCTTCGTTTTAGCCCGTAAAGTAGCATCTTCCGCCTGAGCATAGTCACATCAAATCTAAGAGCATCAGAAATCATATCAAGATATCCAGGACGTATACAGTATAATTGAAAAGTGGTCTCTCAGCACAGGTGATCGTCCAGTACAGGTTTATTGAATACTATATTTTAATGGTTGAAATGAAAATAGTTTATCAAGATAGCCACAAAGAAGATGTTTAAACAGATTTCGTGATCGAGCAGCAATATTGGAGGCTTATTATAATGTACATGGGTTAGTTTAACCGGAGTTCGACACTGGTTAGCGTCATTTACACTTTCAAAACTAACCCAGGTTCGCCCTGGGCTAGTTTTAACCCGGGTTAGTTGCTGCAGTGTAAATAGGGATTTACCTGTGCATGTAATCGATGAACATGTTGAAGTCGCTGTGGCCATGCCCACACATTGGTTTCCGCCGTTCGACGGAGCGGGATTATCGCAACCGCGAGATCTAGTCCTTCCACCTTCGCCACATGTCACAGAACAGGATCCCCAGGCACTCCATTCACTCCAGACACCATGCACTGAAAATCAGATTAAAGACATTTTGTAAAAGGAAACGACAATAGAAATCAACTCCATTCACCCCAAACACCATTAACTGCAAATCAATATACAGATATTGTGTAAGAAAAACGACAATAGAAATCACGAAAGGTGTAGGGAGACACGAGAAAGGCATCAGAAACACCCAAGTCATACGACTGCTTTTGCTTAACAAGTTGCTGTGTTGGAGGACAATACTTTCCAACAAATGGGATTTACACCGTCAATCTTCCTCGTCATCGTGATTTCCTCCTTTAATGTCATCAAATCAGAAATTATTTTAGAATATTATAGGCGAACGTACAGTGACGTCAATGTCCTCCCAGTGGCGGCTCGTGACCAAAATTGTTGGTGGGGCAGATTGAGTGGTGGAGCCATGATCGTAACAGCTGGGGGCTGGATGGCGCTGTAAGCACCCCAGTGGGGATCGAGGGGCGAAGGCCCGGAAAATAATAGCATTTTGACGTAATTTAAGTTTCACCTTAGCTTGATTTCATGCGTAGGCCTACCTATAACCAAGTACCGAAGTACGTAATATTCTCAAAATAGTTGATTTATTTTAACACTGATATAGAAACTGTACAGAACATCAACATGAGACGCGCAGTGAACAATCGCAAACAATTTTATCTGTATAAGAAATTTGCCGTTATTTCCTTCATGCGGGAAAGTGAGTCCAAAGAACATGCTATGATGCATGGGAAGCAGAACAACGCTTGGTGTATTGTCATCCAAGGTGTTTCATCAAGCCAGGTCTTGTTGAAACTGCGCTTCATTCTCTTTTAGTCTTGCTGAATTATGCTGACAGGGACAGACGGCAGGTCTCTACCACATCGATTATGCAATGATTAGCAACTGCCTTTGTTATCTACCGCGTGTAGTGGGCAAACCAGCATCCATGGGCAAATTCCTTTCTGCACAAAATTCATTCCAGTCTGCCCCTATCGGTCATGCGCACTGAGAACATCGTGGAGCGAAACAAAGGAGTTTTAGGGCAAAATTCCATCCTGCCCCTAGTGATGACGACATTCCTACTTGCCTGAGGACTCCTGCTGTTGAAATTTATAAACAAACAATGCAACAAAGTGAAGCCAATTACGCATGGCGCCATTGAGACTGATTTTACGATCATACTTGCGTGACCTGCTAAGCATCTGTGCAAGACAACATGGCTTTTGTACAGAGACAGACACAAACTGAAGCCTCCTGTTAGGATATAGAGTGTTGTTGACTGGGATGCAATCTATTAAATTGACCATATTCATTGCCAGGTTGCTGGAGGGGGACGCATTTGAAGACGGAAAACGGACAATTAAGGCCTGTTTACTAGGAAAACTTTAGTGGGGCGCTGCCCCTCTTGCCCTACTGGACAAGCCGCCACTGTGTCCTCCACTGATTGGAAACAAGCAGGGACATATATATAATGTAACTTACGTATGTCTCTGGACCCCTATTAAGGTAGATGTGAAGCACCTCATGTTTACGAAAAGGTCTCAGGGGCCTGCTTTATGAACACAGTGGTTCCAGGACAGAACCCTGGCTTTGCTCCAGATGCCCAAGCTCCCGGACGCCACCTACATTCTTGATATGGTGACCTCACAACCATCCAAATTTAACAACTTTGATTCGAAAATCAGACAAATGCTAATAAGAAATCTCATTTAATGAACAACAAAAATTGATATACTTAGACAATTTCTTCGACACGCAGTCAAAGCGACAATGCACCCTTGAAGTGTGACTTATGAGCAGTTTTACAGTCGAAAATACCGTGTTTTTATCGTATTTTGCTGAGTAATACATTATTGAGTTAAGGTACGCTCAGGATTCAATCGCGAACTTAAATAAGATGCATTTGTACAGCAAATAAAGATCTATTGAACTCAATTCATAAAGAAATCGAATGCTCCCAGCCTGTAGAACATTGTAGTTATGAGCAGTTTTAGTAAGCGAGATATGTGTAAGTGTGTTGGCATGTACAACTTTGCCCCACCATTTTTGCATGGAAGCCGTTAACAGAAGAATTCGAACAGTTTCTTGAAGATCTTGTTAGGAGCTTTAATCGAGACAAATCTGGAGCAATTTTCATCAAAAACCAGATGCTCCCAAGGTTATCTCCAAACGTGAAGTTTGAGCTCAAGTTCTCTCATTAAAAACACAGCAAGGTTTGTCGATGTGCTCCCAATTCAACCCATAATCGAAGGAAACTCAGTTGTTGTTATTTTGAAGATGAGGACATTGTCAAATTGCCTCGTTAGCATTGAATTGTGTTGAAATTTAGAATCAAGCCTCTTTCCCGTTAACCATTTAGATTCCGTTCCCTGCAAAACGCTGAGGCTCATTTCAACTTTATACATGGCATATTGAAAATAACTGCGAATCAATATCTTTATGTATTTGCCCTCGCCAAAATGATGCACAGGAACAATAATATTGCATATTGAAAAGCCAAGTGTAGGTTATTTTGAATGAAAAATATTTGCGCTTTTGCGCAGATTTGACTGTTGTCTTGACCGCGCGTCGTATCGCCAATCTCGCTACAATGTGAGGGTACTCACAGGAATTACCACTTGAAGGAACTATTCTTGCCTCCCAAAATCTTATAGTAACAAGTGCCAGTGATAGGTATTTTATTAATGTATTAATACGCAAACTGCAGAAAAAATATACTGTATCATATGCATGTTTTACAATAGCAACACGTTAACGATATTACTTGATCTATTACTCACGATAAAAACAACTGTAAAGCAGTTGTGAGAATTGTGATCAGGAAAAAAACAAGACTCTGCCAGATTTTGGGCAGTGACAACATCATCAGACCGATCGTTCCACCATGGGAACACACGGGAACAAAATAAGGCTGTGATAATTGTTTTGCGTTAGCACGAACTATCACGTCTTTAGTCTCATGGAATGAACACGTATACTTGCATGACTTCGTAGCGAATATATCATCCGTTACCATATCAACCAGATTGTTTGAAACTTCTTAGTCTCGTCTTATTTCAAAAGATTTAAGTTTAATTTGACCAAACTGTCATAACAGTCCTCATATTGGATGTTGTTTATGCGATATATTCGGCGTGTGATTTTCCTTTGGACACGTTTAATCTTCTTGATATCTTCAAGAAAATGTAGTGACAACACTTATACTTTATAATCAAGTGATCTTGCAGGTTGTCCATCATTTCATTGATGGGAAGAATGATTAACGTACAGTTATATCATATGGTATGAGCGAATAAATTGATGAGAATAATATCGTTGAAATAGCTATTGTCTTCGTATAAGAATATATAGGGATGTCGTTTGTCTTTGTCATATTATAAAACATTTTCTTGACAGCGATTACCTGGACAGGGACCCTCCAAGCATGTTGTACTCGTCGTATTCGCGTTGCCACAATCGTTGCCAGTGTTCATAGGAGCTGGAGCATCGCAAAGGCGATATTTTGTTTTCAATCCAACTTCGCCACATGTCACTGAACATGATCCCCATATACTCCATTCACCCCAAGCACCATCAACTGAAAATCAAGTTCAAGACATCTTATGAGAAAATATATAGTAAGAAAATCTATGTATTTTAATAATATTAAATATCATATTTAACTACCGGTAGCGACATATGAGATTATTTAAAAACTATCAACCAAATGCTCTGCCCAACCATGAAATAAAATAATATAGTTTTAAACAAAACATAGCTCCAACTTGAAGTAATATGTTACGATATAACAACAGGCGCATCGAGTAGAAATTTAGGCTTGTTAGTTTATGAACCAAGCTGGATTTGAAAGAATTGAGTACATGTTCTAGATCTTCATACCCCAGTTTGTTTTAATGGAGACACATACGTTAAACGTATCTAACTACATGAAAAATTTTCTGATGCTATCAAGCGAAGACAATCAATTCAAATATATTTCTCTTACTAGGAATAAAAATACAGAAGCAAAACACTTAAGAACGTTTTGTAATTGCGTACTGTGATATTTGCAATACACAGTTTACGCACCTGCGGCATTCCCTAAAGCGTAAAACTCTCAATTTAATAATTATAAATAAATGATTAACACATAGCATTACACAATTATTTGCATTACATGGTATATTATTCATTGCGAAGACACACTCTACAACTGAGACCACTTTATAACACTGTGCAAAGTGGATTATGTTTAATATCAATTCGCAAACCGAGTCATCCCTTGATGTTGTTGTTGTTGTAGACGGTCTTCAGAAACTATCGTTGTCCGTTGTTGAAAAGGGCAGGTAAAGAAATACGGCAGCCGCAACTGGATCTTCCCACAGAGAAAGAGACGAAAGGGAAGTTGGCCGGGCGGGGCAGTTGAAAAGATGGTTGGTGTCGTGAGAGCCCTGCCTGCAGTCAGGACACAATTCGGAGACGGTCTGATCGAGCCGGTGTTGATAGGCTTGGAGACGCCTACATCAGGCAGATCGTAATTGGCTGATGACTGATCTGGATTCCCTGGGTAGGTTCTTCTCCTGGTCACTAACTTGAGGTGGATGACCGCCAAGGACTATGTTGTCCTTGTAGCCCTCCACTGCATCTTCAACAGCTGTCGAGTGTAGCTTCTTGAGACCGGTCTTGTACATCTCTTTGGTGAGTAGGCCGTCTGCTGATAGGACGTTGTTCTGTATCAAATCGTCGTCATAGTTGACCTGCAAGCTAGGGCGAAGATCTCGTGGTGGGGGTGCCGTAGTGACCAGATTGCCGCAGGGATGGCCTTCCTGATCGCAGGCGAGAAGGTACTGTTTGCATAAAAGTCGGTTGTGATCTTCCACCGGCAGCACCTTAGTCTCTATGTGAAGATGATCTTCATGGGCTATTTTATGACAGCCTGTGGATGTCCTCAGCGCGGCGTTCTGGACGGTTTGCAGATCTTTGAGTCGTGAATCACTGAGGTTTTGATACCAAATCGGGGCGGCATAGTTGATGATCGGCCATCCAATCGCTTTGTAGGTGGTGATCAATGTCTCTTTATCCTTTCCTCAGTTAGTGCCCGAGAGTGCCTTTAGGACACTGTTCTTCTTTCGAACCCGATCTCGAACGTAGACAGCGTGTGCGTGAAACCTCAGTGAATTGTCAAGAACCACTCCCAAGATCTTCGGCTGACGAACAGATGGAATCCTACGCCCCTGAATTTCAATGTTGAGTTCCAGGCCCATTTGAGCAGTCCACGTGGTAAACAGTGTTGCGGTCGACTTTTCAGCTGACAGATGGAGGTTGCGATCCGTGAACCAGGTGTTTATAGGTCTTCGAGATAGCTGTTCATTTTGTTACAGATCGATCTGATGTCTGTACCCGAACTGTAAACT
>OFHS01006110.1:0-10584 GCA_900245855.1 Calvadosia cruxmelitensis | reverse complement strand
TCTTATTAGATTAAGTTTTATCTATTTATTTCTGATCTTGTACTGTTTTAAACTCTCGAATAAAGGTGTCTTAACCTTGAAGTACTTACTTACTCTACATCTTGTAGCAATGAGTGAAATGACCGCATGATGTCATTGCTTCGTTTCCGGGTATTTTCCCTTGTAGCAACTTGATTATAGATACGAAACTGTGCAGTGGACATTACCTGCTACCCGGTCGAGTAGAGAGCGAGGAAGTCGGCGGGCAAAGACCGTCGTTACATGCGCGTTCCCACTCTTCCAGCTTATTCACCATCTATAACCTGATAAAATGAGATGCGTTATACCGATTCCTGCCATTGGCCCTCGCGGAGAAGCAGCTATAGTCAAATATATTGAGATCTACACAGCGCGGCAACTAGACAATGTGCCTGGAACGCTAACCGGCGAACGTACCTTTCTTTGTAAATATTGAGTTTTCGCATTTGTTTGTATTTGTAATGAGATTTGTATTGATGTACAGTATATCATATTAATTTAATTTGTTTGAAAAGCCGACAACTTCGACGATTTGACGCGAAGACATAACTCAAACACGCTGTAGTTCACGTTCTCAAACACGCTTGATTCTTTGAAATTGTGTCCTGCGGCAAAGGCGCGTCGAGCATTGCACAGAGCCTTCTGAGTGTCAGAAATACACTGTATGGCGGCATTGATGAGTAGTCATGTTTATCAATTACAGTATGTGTTTAATTTAATTCCCTTCAGATATCTTTAAGTTTCTGTCTTTTTAACTTTATTCATTTTAATTGCTGTAAGGTTGAAACAAATATTTTTTTTTTCTTCTACGTGATGCCCATATTATGTGTACGTCTATTGCTATTTCAAATACATGCACTATCTAATGTAATAATTATATTGATATTATTATATAATGTACGCTAATGTATAAACTATGTTTTGTACAAAATTACTCATCTGAAAATTTCTGTGACATGACTGTGATGTTCTTCCGATTTGGAAGAACGTTAAAGTGTTCTTAAAACCACAGCGAATTAAGGAGATTTCTTAACGCAGATCAGACCATTTCCCAAGCCAATGAATGAATCGTGATGACATTGGTGTATCTGCGACCTCAGGTTCAATCTGCCTATGGCTACGTAACATTAACAGGCAATCAATGCAGCATATCGTGGCAGTGAATTAGTTAGCTTGTTTATGGCTGATGCGAATGATACTTCTTGCAATCGTAGCCTATATAGCAGGGCAATGTCATCTTGCTGTTGGCATGGATACATTGATACACATGTCGTTTTACAGTTTCGGCTCTATTTCATCTTAACACCAATGTTATTGTGAAGCAGCAAATGCATCAAGAGGAAGAGATGCGGCCTGTTTAAATGTCGAGGACCATATTTATTGTTATATAATATAGTGAAGGACTCCCATCATACACGCTGTCATAGGACAGGCTGAACGTAACTTAGATCTCTGCTCGTTCTCAATTATTGTAATCATTGAATGGCCATTAGAAAATATCTTCCTCTTTGGGGAATACAAGGTCGTATGTTATAGACGGAAATTTGTTTTGATTGAGAACATTCAGTTCACGTTCTTCAAGACAAAACAATCACGTGTAACGAACAAGGAGGTGATTGATGCGCATGCGTTGGGCTTATATGGCTCGCCTCAAAGGCAGATGCCATCAGTCGATGGTATGCGTTGGTTGCTGCTGCTGCATGCCGAAGTGAGTAGCGATTGAAAGCGAAGGGCCAACGCCGTCATGTCTGACAACGCAACGCTCAGCATCATCCAGACGGAGACGGATGCCAACTACGATGCCATCTGGATCCTCATCTCGGCCTTCATTATTTTCACCATGCAATCGGGCTTCGGATTGCTCGAGGCGGGTAAGAGGCGTCAAATAGTTCCTGATCCATTCTGGCGTTTAATTCAATGCCGCTCTATGAGTGATTGCTCCATGCAGAGGTGATATGAACACAATAGCTAAAGCAATGACTCTATCATTCTGCTTAATGTCATGTCAATGCCACGTGACGTCGTATGATAATCTGGCACTGCTTTTGATCATCAGAAGGACAGGGAATCGATACGTTCGCTTTTGCTGGTGGATAGACCATTCACGGCAAAAACACCAACTGAATGGCGTCGGCAAACATCATCTGGCTGATTGAATTCCTTCTGTATTTAGCATGATAATTGAACATCACAACCATCATTCTGCCTTGAAGCTTCCAATTAAATTAGCGATTCACCATTCAGATGGCATTGAGTAGTGTTAGGAGAGTTCACACATTGGAGCGTAATGCAGAATAGTTAGCAAATTGCCAAATTGCCAAATGGCACACTAGTCGTGAATTTGTGTCTAGACTATAAGCGATGTGTGTCCAACTGAGAATGGCAGAAGGTCGACCTTTCAAGATCTTTAAGTGAGTGTTGTTATTTGGATGGAGTAGAAATCTAGCTGTAATGGAATTGACCCCCAACAGCCGTAAAACAGGACCAAATGAAATAAACGACACATTTTAGTCGGCGTGCGATCGTAAGACGGCACCTTGTTCCATCAGAATGACTTGGTATAAATAGAAGCTCCTTTCCTACCACCGATAAACAACTCCGCTATTCAATATGAGTAATAGCTGCTGAACAAAATCATTTTGCCCGTCTCCGCTTTGCGTCTTCGTCGGTGCGTTACATTGGAGTTGAGCTCCCTTTTCTAATAGTTCCCAAGAGACGGGAAAATTATTGTCTGCTTTCAATCAAAGCTATTCTTGTCCAAATTTGAATAGCTTTTAGGCGGGGTTCAAAAAGAACATTCGTGTCATGTGTTTGTTTCTTGTGAATCGTCCGTCTCTGTTGACCGCGGCCAAGCGCCATGAATGGTGCATTGTTCACGACCAGACCTCTTTGTTGTGGCTAAACCAGACTGCTTGGAAATGAGTTAAGATCAGTGCAGTGATCTAGCATGATCGCAGTCCGCTATTGCCCATTGGGTGTCTTGCTTAACAAACATTATCACGTGACCTGACCAGTGATTGGCCAGGGGCAGTCCACAATGAATCTTTCTCCATCAAAGTAAGTCATTGAAAGCAGCTGGTCGTTGATCGCGCCATTCAGCGATAAACGACATCGGAAAAAGAGCACTAGCTTCGGCGCACATTCCGTCCTTGTTGGAACCATCTGGTCTTTCCAGAAGCGACGGGAAAAGACCAGACGGACTCACCCAGATACCCTGGAGTGGAGGAAAATGTGCCGTTTGGGACGTGACATGTGTCGACATCTTTGCAGCTAGCAACTTGCCACACTCAGTTAAAAAAACAGGTGGCGCAGCTAACGAGGCGGAGCGAAGAAAAATCGATAAATATAGCTCCCTATCTGAAAACTACACATTCCATCCAATTGGCCTTGAGACACTTGGGAATCTCGGTGAGAATGCAGCGCGTTTCCTTTCTGCCTTGAGAAAGAGGCTAGAGGAAGCCACAGGCGAACATCGAGCAAAAGCCTTCTTAATGCAACGCATAAGCGTTGCTATCCAACGTGGAAATGCTGCCTCGGTCCTGGGAACTCTCCCATCTAGCAAACTGTTGTATGAAGTTTTTAATTTGTAAATAGTTAGTAAATAGGTTGTTATTTTAGAGGTATTTATTTAATTTAGGATATTATTGTATTTTCTTATTAGATTAAGTTTTATCTATTTATTTCTGATCTTGTACTGTTTTAAACTCTCGAATAAATATAGTATTACGAAGAAAAAGAAAGTCATTGAAATCAATCTTCGCCATTGAATACACCAGGAAGCACGTCACCAAATCATGACCAAATATCTTCAATGATGTTTTCATCATGGATTGGTCAGCGAAGAGTTCTGTTTCACAAATTACGGGCGTCTCAAATGGAGCTATCATATACTGTACATGATTGTGTAATAATACTGAACAGAGCTTTTAAAAGACGTCGCGCCAGGTTCAAATTCAATTTATGTTTTTGTTCGTCCCCATCTTGAAATCACCAGTCAAATTCACATCATTGAAGCAATTATTTATTCAACATAAAACGGTAAGAATGTCTAATACAATTTAAGTAATTTCCCTAGAATTGAGAACTACGTAAAATAAAATTATACATATTTACAATCATCCATATTTTTAATCTATATAAATTCATTTAGCATACTATTTACCTAATATTAATTATAATTAAAATAGCTTACAATTTCTCTAGATAATTAAGTTAAAAATCTCGGCCATACCTACAGGATGTTGAATTGAACCCAAGATAGCAACGGGCTTTTGGCATGCCCGTTACCTTGATTAATTCTCGCCCGATCCTATTTACGAGCTTTCCTCTGCCATCTCCAGAGGCTCCCAAAGTTTCCACTGCCAGAGGCTCTACTACGTAGTTTTTACTGAGCGTTGAGGGCCCCCGAATGTCATAGGATCTGAGTCTTTCCGTCATCTCTGGAAAGAGCCAGTGGTTCTAGAACAGAAGGAATTCGTGCAGAGGCAAAGGCTCGGCAAATGATTTTATTCACTTCTGCGTGTCTGAATCACCGGCCGGCTGCTCTTCTACAGGAAAGACCGTGTGTGCCTCGGTTGTCCACGTGTTCTCCCCAAATGCATTAATGGGGACGCAGACGATAGACCCAAGACGAAGGGCTGTGGCTAACCGTAGCTGCGAATCTGACAAGGGCAATCCCAGTGAAGGTGATGGGATGGCCTCAAGCCACGCACCAGCGTCTTTGTCTTGAAGTGCGAGCAATCTCGCCCTATTATTCCTTCGATTTCGTAGCCATGTCCAGCACTCGGTCTCTTTTTTCAGACACAACTGGCTTTACAGGCTTTTGTTTGTTTGCAGATGATTTGCAGGAGGGCTGATCAATCGTGGATAATTTCTTCCATTCTTCGACAGTCTATAACATCAAGAGATTCTTGGCATACTTTATCCCACTCTTACAATTTATTGCAGTTTACGCACGGACTGCATCTGAGAATGTGAAGTAGCCGTGGGGTGGTTAAGCAGTTCCGTAAAAGATGCAGGGCGTGATGTGCATCCAACAATTTAAATCTTCTGCTTCATCATCATCATCATTTTATTTATTTCTCCTCGCATTCTACTACTTCCTGTTTCCAGGCAAGCAGTTGCCTCTACGGCACGTTTTACAGAATAGCGAGTTTAAAAGCAAGACTATCCGCAGAAAGGAGCTAAATTAGTTTAAAAAATTGACATGATGTGTTAAAAAGACTTTACATGCAGCTATTGGTTGAATACATTAAAAAATTGCACTTAATTTAGAATACTTCATGTTAACAGATTTTAAAATCAAGGCTTGAAAATGATATTTTAAAACTATTTCTCTTTGGGCACGTTGCCACAGACGGATGTTTTTTAAAAGTTCGTTGAAAACTTTGGCTGCGCACAGAGATGGGGAAAGCTTGCCGAATTTGGTTTTTATGCGTTTGATGATAAATTTTCGTCTTGTGGCAGCTCTAGTCCGTCCTTCGACGATGGCAAATTGATCGCTGATGTAAGACGGACAGTTGTCATTTCTGGCATCCCAAGCCATCATAGCACACGATGCTAGGTTGCTGTGGTGCAGCGAGACTGGCAATCATAACAAGGCGAAGCAATCCGATGACAGGTGGTAGCGGTCAAGGCCGATAATCGACCTGATTGCTTGGCACATAGAACGATCCATTCGGACTTGTAGCTGCTTGCTGATGCCAGACGAGAGCACATTCGCAAACTTGAAGTGTGGAAGGATGAACGTTTTCACGAGATCTTTCCTGACCTGTTCTGGGAATGCGTACCGCACACGTGATAAAACAGAGGCGGCAGTGGCGGCGCCAGCCCAATATTTTTTTTGGGGGGGACAAAGCAAGTTTGGGCGAAGCCCCTGGAAGCAATGACTTCTGGTCATTGCAGCAGCAGCTGGGGCCGGGGGGCGCTGTAAGCCCCCCGAAATTTTTTGACATTATACTTTACGATTTTGCAAATTATTTTCATCTGGCTGTCATTTTCAAACATTAATAGTATCAACCTGCCTGTAATGATATGACAGAGCAAGTTAACGCAAACATGTAACTTATTATGTACAGTATGATAACTTTTAGCACGTGCTGCAAGAGAGTGAAATTAACTGCTTTAGACAAAAATATAAGCAATGCGAATATCATGTCAAATGGATAGGGTACAATCTAACATCCTATAGAGGCAACTTTCGATTTCCAGTGGTTTTAAATCTTTCCATCAAACTTCTCAGTTCCGCTCGGTAGGCCATGTCTAGTTCAATGCTGATCTTGGCCAGGTTATCAAGACGATCATCGGACATTGAGGCTCTCAAGTAATTGTTTATTATCTTTACTTTGCTGTGTGCTCGTTCACAAGAGGCAACAGTTACAGGAAGCGTTGCAACGATGCAAAGAAGTTCAAAGAGCTTTGGGTACAATACGCTCAACCCGTTTTACGCAAGCACTTCCAGGAGAGCGGGTAGACAAAGCCATGTCTTTGGTTTGACGGCAGATGTATCTTTGTTGCTTTTCTCTTTCTGTTGGCGATAGCTTTCATAATTTTCCTTCCATCTTTTGGCTCCTGAGAATGCAGAAGGAGTGAATACTCATTTTCCGCGGCCTGACTGGAAACGCCATAGAACACTGAAAGTTTCCTTATGTGCTCCACCCCTTCTGCTGAAAATTTGGTCGGATAAAAGACGCTGGAAGCCGTCAGTATCTGGCACGCTGTCGAGGAGAATCTCTTCCGAAGTTCTGCAATAAATCTGTCGATCAACGGCAGATAAACCTCCATCTTGAAGTTTTCCAATCCGCTGACATCACCCAGATGCTCAGAGTGCACCACCAGACCATCGTCGATTAAATAAGAAGAACCATCCCGAAAATGCGAAGGAATGGTTCACCGTCGCTTTCCCAGATGTTCGATGGTTGGAACCGTGAGTAAGAAAATTTATGTAGAAGGCAGTAAGTTTCGGCTTCTTTCAAGAATTGTTCAAGCTGTTCATCAGTTCTCAACGACACCAGTGCATCAAACAAGGATTGGATACCGGAAACAGCAGAGGACAGATCCATGTTTTCATGCTGCAGGTACTCTGAGGTGGACCTGCTTAAACCAAAGCATTTCTTAAGAATGAAGCACGCGAGAACAAACTTGAATTTGCTAATCTCAACCAATAGGCCCTCCGCAATGGAGTCACCATCTTCTGATGCTTCCTCCAGCATAGCAACAATTGCTGGCATCGCATTGACCATTGTCTCCAGGTTATCGGGTCTGGCCGTCCATCTCGTATCTGACAATATGCAGCGCAATTTTTCTTTTTCAGATTTTCTGCGCATCTAGGTGCTTCTCGTACAAGGCATGGCGTTTTGGGGATCCCTCAAGAAAGTGGAACACTGAGCCAATGACCTCAAACACATCCTTGACCGCTGCGATACTGTCGACATTCTTTTTCAAAACCAAATTTAGGCAGTGCTCGAAGCAAAGGAAATAGATTGATTTATCCGCCATGGCATTGGTCAAGTGCTGCTTCACTCCGTTATCTTTGCCAGACATGTTGCTAGCTCCATCAAATCCTTTGTCAACCAAATTCTTCAAAGGCAAATTTACGTCCTGCAGCAACGCTATGATCACGTCAGCGAGATTTTTGCCAGTAAAGGACTCTACTTTCTCGAGCTTCAAACGTCTTTCCCAAATAGTAAAATTGTGTACATATCTTACAATCACTGTCATAAAAGCACGGTTGTGTGATGTCACCTCATCACATTCCAACGAATAGTACTTGGCAGATCGAACCTCTTTTAAGATGGCTTCAACGATGACAGTGCTCAGGATACTAATCATTTCACTTTGAGTAGTGTGCGATAGATAAGAAATGTTCTTAGGATGATGTTCTATCCATTTTCGCAATGGTGCATTGTACTGAGCCAAGAAGTACATTTCTTCCAAGAAGTTACCTCGATTTCCAGATGTTTCATATTCTCGATGTCCTCGAAAAGCACTGTTCTGCTTCACCAGATGTCTAACGACATCGAAGATGGTTTCCACGATTTCTCGATTCTCTTCTCTCTCCTTTTCCTTCCTTGATATTGCAGCTTGTACAGCTCCAACAAGTTGAGCATCAACTGCAGCACTCTTGCTGTTGAATTGGTGCAGGCGCTCCATTGATAGCGAATGCATACGACAACTTGCATGTTTGGATAGTTTGCCACTTTCTCCTGTTGCGTTTTCCATCCGCGGAAGCCTCCTTCTGTGAACGTATCACCAGAGCTTCCAACTGAAAACAAGGAATGTGAACGTTAACAATATGAATATATGCCATAAATCCATATGCAGTTGCGGTTTTTAAACATTTTCCTGATTACTATATCATCATAATTTATCATACATTCAAACCTTTCTATAATGGTTACCCACGGGAAAGTTGAAACTTTTGCCGCTAAATAAGATTGGCCTTGTTGTGGAGCATGATATACATTAGTTGAAAAAACTATACAACAATATGAAATATAAATATACACAATAGTTAGCAAGTCGCATTTAGAGAGAGAAGAGATTGTAAATGATATTAACTTTATCCTGTGAACCGGGAATGGATTTTCTTGTTTCTCTCGAGGAAGCCACAGTAGTGACAGGTCTTGTATATTCTCAACAGCTCCATGATAAACTGATGAACTTCTCAGTTTCACGTTATTTACTTATCGATTAGTGCCGTCTAAAATATTAAAATATTTGAGGAAACATAGTTAGTAACCAATGGAAACGCAACGTCACTACGTCAGTCATGACATTGATCACTTCCGCAGTTGAATCTGTTTGCAAGGCACGTGGTTGGCGTCTGATTTATTTGAATTGCACAACAATAGGTAGCTTCCTTAAAATATGCGAATTTGACTAATCAATGATTTAAGCATTAAAAGTTCCGCACCAGCACTGTCTCAAATTCATCCCGTCGCCCCCTACTTTCGATTTGTCGTCGCACAGCATTCTCGTTGATGTTCCGTTTCATGTTGTTTCATTAGCCATCGATCAGAATAAAACCCTTTGAAATTATAATAGTGATTCTTCAGAATGACACGTGGGCGTTCTGTTAAATGTTTGCGCTCAAGAAAACAAGCTCTCGTCGTCGGCCGCGTTAGCGAGGTGACCGTTCTATAAAGAGTGCAACAACAAATATTAACTCGGCCATCATAGAAATTGTACAAATGACCGCTACACCATAAAAGCCAATTGAAGCTTATGCAAAACTTCTTTGATGATGCTAAGTATTGTTTAAATATCATGTTGCACTTACCGAGTGTTCCAAAACATCTGCAGTAGAAGCAATAAGCTGCATCCTTCGTCTCGGAGTATTCCAGCCACGGGAACACATCGTACCAACGAGACTGAAAGGAAAACTCTCTCTTTCCAGTAAAAGTTTTCTTGTATTGAGGGTAAAGTGGTCGAACTGGTCCTGATTTGATAATCAGTGCACGGTTTGAATCATTGACGACTTCTGTAGCGGGGTCACGAATATCCATCTTGTGGGTTTGAAATGAAACCATAAATTCGCGCTTTCGCAAAGTCACATTTTTATCTCCCCCCCAGTCTACCCAGTGGCGCCGCCCCTGAGAGGCGGCTGCGGCGGCTTTTCGGCAGACTGCATCGACCTGGCTTCCAAGTGAGAGCTTGTGGTCAAATGCGAAGCCAAGGATCTTCAGTTGTTCACTTGCCGGGATGCTGTTTCCCTGGATCAGTAGCGAAGGCCGACCTTTACCAAGTATCATGGCTTGGGTTTTTGATTTGTTGATTGTGAGGTGGTTGGACTCGAACCATGATACCACTGCTTGCCATTGTCTGGAGCTCATTTGTCTTGATATCTAGTAAAGCCTCTTTGCTTTCTTCACCAATCGGGGTGCCAAGAAGACTTAGATTTTGTATGCTGGTCTTCTTAAAATCTGCAAAGGCGAGCAAGGGTTCTTTTCTTCATCGCTTCATTACTCTTGCTTCTGTTCAGCTCCAGGCTCTCACGACCTAGTCTTTCGATGAGGGCGAGGTCTTTGGAAACAGTTAGCGCGTCCCCTGCGATTATTCATTAGATTCGATTTCCAAGTCCATCATCGGTGATCAACAATGCTCTTTTATTATTGACTAGAATAATTATGTTTATACGCCAATAAAAAGTATCTTCTACACAGAGACCTTTTGTTTATTTAGATATTATACATTATTAAGATTTCTAGCTGTCTACTTGTTGAGTATTTCTCATACTCATCAAGAAAGACTGGAACATCCATTTTGCAGAACTGAGAGACACAATTCCCCATTTTCGATTTGGACCATCTACTGCTGCAATTGTCTTTCATTGGCAGTTCGTTTAGCAATTATGATCCTTAATTATAAGCTTACGAAATCAATTAGTCAAGAATGCATTAAACTTATGATACGATTAAAGCTAGGCTATGATCTGAAGGCTAACAGATCAAATCAGAATTACTTGAAAATTGGTGTATAAGACTGATATCCATACAACTTAGGCATAGAGAAAATGAAACGTCGGGCACGCGAGAGCGTCTACTGGCCTGGTTTGGATCGCGAATT
>OFHS01006108.1:0-10586 GCA_900245855.1 Calvadosia cruxmelitensis | reverse complement strand
ACCAATGAGCTGACTTAAGCTGTTTACAACTCCAATATAGTGCAAACATGTTCACAAACATCTGGAGGGGCAATTGCTTTAACAGTTGTAGGAATGTTTCTGTAGTGCCTGCTGGGTAATCGGGCANAATGAGGCTGACTGCTATAGATTTGCAAAGTGTATGACTATGAGTATATATGGAGACCATTACAGAAATCGGGAACAACAAAGTATTACGATTACATGATATGATCGTGGGTCATCCCTTAAGCACAAATCTGTTTCTTTGTTTGGGAGACCCAAATGACCATATGCCATAATTATAGGTATGATTACGAGTTAGCCATTCAAAGCATTATATACTATGACTGAAACTCACGGCAGCAGTCTTGTTTGTTTGTGTATTTCCGCCGCTACTAATGATAGGACTAGAGCCACCAGGAAACCCAGCAGGATCAGCTTCTTCATGCCGAAGCAAAAGAGATAACCCAACAAAGGCATTATCCTCAGACACGGTCAACTGTCCAGCAGAACCTGGCCTTGCCATTGGGAAAAGACCTTCAATGGTGCAAGCATTGTCACTCAAGTTGTGCAAGTCGTTGATGAACGGCAGCAAGGACACAGTCGCAGATGCCAGTGCTTGTCCATTGCAACAGAAGAACACCTGGTAATATAAATCAACACTGTCACTTGAATGGCAATCTGACACTAGGCCTATGGTTAAGTTGAATACCGTTTTTATGTATAGGTGGGTCCGATACATTGATTAATTGATGTTTTCATTTAATCAATTGTTATTCCGAACAGTCGAACATTGGTTCGAGGGACATATTTTCTGTAGCACTGATTGAGATGACTTGACCAGGAAATTTAAACGTTACATGACTGTTAAACAAATCTCTTAATGGTCAAACCTTGCAATTTTACATCTGATCTAGACATTGTAAAAACTGACTTGCAGGCACCAATGCATTGATTAGCAATCAAGTCTTGATTGGTACATCTCTATTCTATTATTGGTCTATTGTTTCCAGGGCTGCCTGGGCATTCAAGAGGGCATAAAACCCTATTCCTAATTAAGGGGGGCTTATAACTGTGATCGTTAATGACTGTGAAACTTACCCCAAGATGTGAATAATGTGACAATAATAATGAAACTTACAGCTCTGCCAAAAGGCAACATTAGAAAGCAACAACATACTGAAATGTAAATTAATTGTAGATTAACAACATCAAATAATTTTGTCTCATTACAGCTATCGGCCTACCTCAAAGGAAGGATTCCGTGTAAGGTACAACTTGAGCAGATCCAAGTTAGTTTTGATCCTGACAGATGCTCGCTCAGCTGTGAATTCTGGATTGAGGATGTCGTTGAAGGGATCATTAGTAACGTCGTTGCCAAGCAATGAATAGAAGAAATAGAATCCACTATGGACGTCCACTTCAAAGGATGAAGGCAAGACCTACAATGGAAAGAGCATGTGGAAAACAATGTGCACCGACCGTTTAAAGTGCTCATAAACCCAATAATTTGTTTGGTTATCAATGCAAAGCTAGCTAACGAGTATCTGTCTTCGATAAGCTCGTCTCGCTAAAAAGTTCTTCATATTATCATTGACTTGAAAATCGACCTTGTTGTGATGATTTCATTGAATACGTTTCATCTCTGCATTGATGGTAATTATGCAGCAAAGCGTAATACATTAAACCCTTTGTCACTAGGGCAGCAACGTGGTCCAAGCCGCAGGTCGGGCGGGTAATCGAACCCTACGCATAGGGAACAAATGTATACCATTCGACTCTTATCAAGTAATTGCCAATATCGTTCAAAGGCAATTAATTGAGGCCACTAAACTATTGGATGTATACACCACGGTATAATTAAATCCAGGATTCTGGGAGGTTGGCTCTCCGAAGGATAGCAGATAATCTGAAGAAAGATCGATGGCAACACTACAGTAAAACCTTTATTAGCGTCTACCTCAATAGAGCAGCCACCTGTGTATAAAGGCCACTCTTCATAACCCCAAAATGACACTTTCTGTATAGATCAACCTGGACAGAAAGGCTACCTGTCTATAAAGGTCATTATCCTCAGGTGACCATTATAGACAGGTTTCACTGTAGTTTGATGATATCTCGCATGTAAACTACATTTCAAGAATAAAGTGGATAATAGGCATACAGCTACAAGTACATAACATACACCGATTTGCAGATTGTGTTGAAATAGATGCACTAACCTTCACAAGGTTCTTTGCTGTTGCAACAGTCACTGATAGCACATAAACAGTTTCATCTCCTGTGAGCTGACCAAGCATGTAAAATCCTTCTTTCTCATTCAATGTCACATTGACGTGCAATGGTTTCTCTAGCTGAGTAAATGCCGGTTTTGGAATTCCTAACAAATTAAAAATAAATAACTACTTTATAATCTAAATTCAAGCAAGCCTACATAATAACCAATAGCTTATACTTTTACACTTACGTTTCTCTTCGGGAGCTTTCTTCTGAGTAGATTCTTCTTCTAAAGACACCAAAACCCTGACCTCTGGTTTCATTTTATGGTACTTTGAGCTCAGAAGGGAATACCAGTTGGGTTTCTAAATGAATACAAGAATAAACATGAACTGAACATAGCACAAAAGATATGGAACGTCACTTATACAGCACTGTCATAAATGAACAACATTCCCGAAGTTGATCATCTTCTCTTGCGTAGCCTCAGCAAGGTGACTAGATGTGGTAAAGAAAGTGAACTGGTTTTCAGTTTGGGGAAATATTTTTATTCCACTTATGATACTCCAAATATTTTGCTGTTAATAAATAATAGTATAGTCAAACCTGTATTAGCAGCCACCTCTATAGAGCAGCCACCTGTTGATTCCAAAGGTGACCGTTATAGACACTTAGACAGGTTATACTGTATAGTCGAACTCGCCTGTCATCACTAGCAGTGCTCTCCCTCTTCGAAGGCACATTTAAGCATGTTGGCTCACCTGGCCTTGAATGCAAAGCAATGCTATGACCTGGAACCGTGTGAAATCCACGTAAAAAAGAAGTAACCTTGCTGTTAACGCCTTGCAAGATTTTGCTCCCTCCTCTTCCATTTCTGCTATAGAGTGCAGACAGACAGAGTAGCTAGCTTATCATCGTCTTTGCCTTGTTACACTCACTTACCTTTGGCTTAAGAGCAACATTTCTGATGTCAATCACCGAATACCCAACTGGTTCCTTGTGCTGTGCGTGCTCATCGATACAAAAACACTGAAATTGCATAGGAATAATAAAAAATAAATTAAAACAGAAATAATCAATAATACCTCCAAATTGAATGACAAATTTCAAAATATGAAAATGATAAGCATAATCGATTAATCCTCCAGTTTTAAAGCAGCAGTCAGATGAGCCTACACCCACGAACAAAATCTATTGTTGGAGATGAAAAGCCATTACAGACGCAGGCTGTGGGTTCTCAGCTGATCCTGGCGGAGAAAGATTCACTGATCACGGCAATACCAATCATTTCTAGAGTTGGAGCATATTCTCTTTTTAATTACTTCTCAAAAACCTGCATAATGAGTGTGTCAGGAATCCAATTCAAACCACATCAAGAGGATTTGACTATGCAAATAGTAAATATTGGTCAATTTCGCTTTAGACATTCATAGAAACGGTGTCCACGTCAAATAAAATATTTGAAAAATATTAAATAATTTCTGAGGCTACTGAAAATAGGTCTGTTATCAAAATACATCTGACAAGCCATTCCATTCAATTTAATTTCAAGCTTTAGTCTTTCTTCAGTGAATTCACTCTCTTGAGTCAAAGTTATCAACACATGTTTTTCAAATTGCTTGTGAATGCACAGTTTTGCTATAGACATTTGAAGATGAAAAATCGTTTGCATTTGCCCTTTCAAACCTTCTATATTAAATATAGGCCTAAGTACTCTTGACAATAAATTGATCTTGCCAATGTGATTAGAAACTATTCTCTGCCAGCATCAAATTCCTGTCCTAGGAACTCAAGGTGCAAAGTCACTGTTTCTCATTGAGGTACACACCTGGAGCTTTATCGGAGTCCGTTGTAGCTTGTGTTGGTGGAAAGTCTTTTTGTCCAGTTCCCATGCTAGCTCAGTGGTGAACACTGGATTATCGGAATGTTCCACTGGGTCCGTACTGAGGATTTCACCATCAAACTTGGCTTCCACAATCAACTTGCACTTCGGCCGCTTTGGAAATCTATGTCCTGCAAGAGAATATCAAACATAATTATCACAAAAAGGGAAGTAAAATAACACGTTCTAAGAGGCTCAAGCTTGGCAAGATCGATCCTTCAGGAAGCGTTGCCGATAGACAGGAGGTGCGGCAGACCACCAGCCACACTCCTAAATGAGCTTC
Source organism: Calvadosia cruxmelitensis (assembly GCA_900245855.1). Classification (NCBI taxonomy): domain Eukaryota; kingdom Metazoa; phylum Cnidaria; class Staurozoa; order Stauromedusae; family Kishinouyeidae; genus Calvadosia; species Calvadosia cruxmelitensis. The sequence continues at coordinate 6,204 of OFHS01006108.1, read as the reverse complement.
ATAAAGACCTCAAAGAAATGGGAATTGCGAACGCCGAGCAAGCGCAACAAATGTTTTATTAAAGTTGCTATGAGATGTTAATTTATTCTAACAACACTTGATTTAAGAAGAAGAAGTAAAATAATCACGATAAGACAATATGCGCATAGTGGCATACAGGTTCACACAAAAATGGAATTTCTGCACTGCCCAGTGGCATTCGCATTTTGTCCATGCAATCTTCAGTTCTTCACTGTAGTTATAGCTCAGCTATGCTAATAATTGTGTCAGATCCAAGCATTTTATAATCAAATTGTAATCATTGTGTCAGTGTGGTCTAGCAGTGAGGGTGAGTATGTCTTTGCGTGGCTGCCAATTTGTCACGTATTGGGTTGGACTCTCGGCCCAGTCGATAAGCGTGTCTGCTGTGTCTTCTGTGGTTTGATTGCCATGTGTTCAAAGAGAGCAGATTGCTTTCTATGCTGTGAATTTATTTGAAAAAGCATTTGCCTCAGCCCTATCTGTGCACCATTCATGCAATCTCAAAGCCAAAGTTTATGTTGTCCGTGCAACAAAAGCAGAATAGGGTTACCGGTACACCCTAGTTAATTAACGACACTTTTACATTATTATTTACATTAATAAGAGGCCAACCACGCTAAAATACAAACATTCAGGGAAACAAAATGAACTATTAAATTAAAATAGACCTGGTGTCTGCTGTGCTGTGCTGGCTTACAACAAATTTCAAGACGTAGGCTAACACTTACAGCCTGATGATATTAGGGCCGAGGATGTTTACCTTTAATATAAACCAACAAATTTACTATCATGCTGCAGCCTGCAGATTATTTAAAGCATTCTTATTTCTTGTAACACAAGACCTAACATTTGACCCAAAGCACGGCCGAAATGAATTGATTTCAAAGTTTTTCCAACTCTAAGTCAGTTACAGTTATCGTCAAGAAAAAGCAATTGCACTCAAAGGAAGATACACCTAACCTACAACGGACACAAATTTACTTCATATGTTCCAAAGCCTTCAGAAGAGAACAGTCAGCACTCAAAATCAAACGTCAAAATATCTGCAGTAAACACAAACTTGCTGACCTTCAAGAATTCCGACTACAAGAAGAACTTTGTTATCGGCCATTGGCTCTCTTTCACATCGTCAGATGGTTGTCTTCAAGCTTTAAAAATCAAATCCATTTCCTCAACAAACAGCGCAGTGTTTATCAGGTCCCAACGGGCCATCAATCGATAAGTTTGCAACAACAAATGACGGAGTGACCCAAAATCCCGCCATTGAACTTCGTTTGAAAACGAAATCAACCGGAAGTCATCTTGTCCTCCACGGCCTCTCTGCCATGCTAGATCTATTGGATTTGCTTTTATTAGCTGAACAATTTCTTTTGTCCGCTTGATACTGCAACGCAGGGTGCTTTTGCTATTTCAATAAAATTCCCACGTTATTGCCTAGCCTTTGTCAAAAGCCGGTAGGAAACACAATGTGATAAATAGCAATTGACCTAATGTAAAGAGGATGTAGGGTGAAAGACTCTACTTGTTTGTGTGAGAATTTACCTTGAAACAACTGTGGGTGGTTTGGACTTGAACTAGGTTTTACTTTAGACTTTCATTTTCCAGTCTCTACCTGCGGGTAATAAAATACTGAGAACATTTTTGAAACTTTACCTTTCAAATGCAAGTCCTTAATCTAATCCTTAGACGCATGGTCGTGAAATATTTCAGACTGGCTCAAATTCAAACATAGCAAACTCTGCCACTGTCTAGTTAGAATGAAAACGAGCAGCAGTCTGGTTACCATCACATGCCAAGATCTCACTCAATAGCTCCAGGATTTCTTTGTACAAATGCATTGTCTAGCATGACTGTGCATCGACAAAGTTTTCTTCCTCCCACGACTCTGATTTCAATCTTTTGTGTGCGCTGGGAAGTGGTGACCTGCTGACTGTCAAAGGGGGCATAATCTGGAGCCGTCTGAGCTAAAAATATAAGTTACGTCATAAAGTAACATACTATAAAAAGCATTTTGATATTAAAACATTTTTTATCATTTATTTTGCACCTAATGCTGAAAGCTGTGTAGGGTAAGTACTGTACATATAACTACTGTATAGCCAAAGAGATTGATAATACTTGTATTTTTCATCACCAGGACACGGCCTTGATTTTCCTTAGATGTTGACCAGTTGATCACGCACACACACCTTAATACAGTTTTCATTGATTGTATATTGCAATCTGTCCGTGAAGGTAACACAAGACGACGTACCAGCGACGTCCAAACGTCGTGAAAACGTTCATGGGACGTCCTGCGACGTCTTGTGCTTGCTGGGCTCAAATGACCTAATAGTACTGATTCCTAATTATGTCATCGTGTCAATTCCTACGGATAAAATTTCCTTTGCCTTCCAGAGCTCAATTTCCCCCCTCGGTTGGAAGTTATTGACTTCACTACAAGATGAACAAAGCAATTAAGATTAAAGTGCAAGTTTTTAGGCGTCTTGTTTGTCTGTAGAAATTGACACGATGACGTATTCTGGAATCATTGCTATTAAATGCACATTTTACTAAAAGTGTTTTATTGCTATGTACTGTAGTTTGTTTTCTGATTAACCGCGTTGAAGGATATCGTTAGTCCCCTTTCTGCATTGCTATCTGGAACAAACTACAAGAAGTTTTGCAAATTTGATTTCGATACTATAAAAATATTCAATCAACAGCACCACATGAATTGTGTATTCACAAGATCGCACAAGGTCGCAACGAATAGCTGTATTTTTTTAAAAAAATTGCAGTATTTTATAAATAATTTGAAATTTCATTTGAAAATTGTAGCATTTATGACACAGCGTACAGAGCATCACACCTTGAAAAATTAATACAATCAAAACCAAACTATAAAAGAAGGTTCTGTGAAATCCCAAACGCTGCCTTGACTAATTCACATTAGTCACCTGCAAACTAACTCTGTATATATAATACAACATTAATAAACGATCCTGTGAATGGTGCAACAGCCCGCTTCATTTGCCTCATTTTACTCTTGACAAGGAGACTGATGTATCGTCTTCTTTACTTTCACAGGGTTTTAAGACCTTTTCATGTCTACGACGCACCAGCACACCATTTGTATTTCCTCTGACGTCTTTTCACCTTTTGAAGGCTTCGATTAACCTTTGGTTTGCGTGCGGGCCAAGTACCTGCTCAGATATTCGCAGTGTAGCGGAATTTCATCAAAATAACTTTGAAGCGCAATAGGAAAAATTTGCAAATCGGGATCGCGTATAAAAGTAACATGTATATCAGTTTTAAGCATTTGAACTTGATAAAACTCGACCCATAAGAATACGCTTTTATCAAGAATACGAACTGGGTGGAATAGAGCATGGTAGAAATAATGTCCGCTTTTTCAGCATTGTATATTGGTTCTCCATCTACCGGGCAAGAAAGTATTCTCTTAAACTCCCCCTTCTGCGTCTATCGTCAGTTCCAGGTTTATTTGTTGAATAACTGTCTCCCTTTACTAGTCGGATTTCCTTCCAATATGTGAATGTAGTTCTTGTATAGGCAATCCTTCCAACTTGTTCGATTTTCTGTGTTTTGCCAGCTTTCAATCATAGCTTAGATCTATGTTCAGAAACGCGAGCTAGTAGTTGGATGACGGTGCGTCCACGTTTGCCGTGATTTCAAAGTATCCACATTGCAACGCAAACAGCAGATAAAATAACAATCCAACGAGTGGTTTCGTATCGTTTTATTCCTCCGTTGTCAAAATCGAGCAGCGTGAGAAACATTCCCTCCTCATCTGCAGAATCGTCTGTGAATTCAACCGGGGATAGGTCATCAACAACAGCAGTAAGATTGCTCAATGCTCCGCTCTCCGTAAGGTTGAACAGCGATGAAAGTAGCATCGATTGCAGGAGAAGAATCAGCCATACGCATCGCATTCTAAAACCGCTAGAGAACTGGCGCTGGTTCGTATTCTCCGCTGAAATAACAACAAATCGAAAGTAGCTTGTTCCCAGTCTTCCTTAGTTTCTCACATCAACACGACTTTAAAGTAGAATCCCAGCATGCACCTGGACTGCACTTTGGTCAATTCCAGGGTTCATTCGAGGCCAGTTGAAAAGGAGGCCAGAAATAATCTCTCTTACGTGATACGATGCAATGTAAGTTCTGTAGTGATTGCTAAAGTATAAAGATAGTTGGCTCAATTGCCTTGTGGCAACTCGCAGTAAAAAGACAGTTTGCTGTGTGATTTAAAAACAAGAACAAGTGTAAGGTAGCCACAAGCCAATCAGATTGTTCGTAACGAATGAATGAATTTCCTTTCCCTTATTACCTGATCTCTATCCTCGTATTTATGTACGTAACCTCGTTGTAATCTCATTAGCATATTTCTTATTTCCGTACTTTGATTGACAGTTGTACTGTATGTACTATACAAGCCTTTACTCATTCAATGTGAACCAATGAGAAGGAATAATAAGAAACCACAATCACATCGATGCTTTCTCATAACGACTCCATATCGTTATACAAGTACTGTTGGGATAATTATGTTTCTGTCGTTCATTAGTCATGCGTGATATTCAGTGAACAATAAAAGTAACAGCAAGACTAATCAAAACTTCATTGAGCATGTACGTACGTGTCTGTGTTTGAAAGATTAATCAAACAGAATCATTACACCATAATACACGTATGGAAGGCACAAGTGCACTTATACTACACGGTTAGCTTAGTAAATAAGTAAATTATTCCCATAAGCTGTTTGATTTGATTTAAACGAAGTGAAAGGTGATGCATCGACGATCTTTAAAAAAGTAAGTTCGACTTTCAAATTACCCAATCCGATATACGCAGTCCCAATGCATTTCGGTATACTGTACATGAGTTGACCTCTGCCTCAAATGGAGATGCCAAAAAATGCTTTGCTTGAATCGCATTCAACCGTACTCTTGTCAATGATACAGTAGTCAATTTCAATCATTGTTTTTTTCTGTCAAAATTGTAGATTTCAGCTCAAAACCACGTGCCTAAAACAAGTGTGTCCCGTTAGTTAACCACGTGGCAAAACATTTGAATCCCGTCATGCATTGGGGCTGCGCTTGGTCCATTGGAGTACAAATCCTGCTACATTTTAATTTGGAATTATATATATTTTATCAAGTTAAGTTTTTATGTAGTACTACAAGTAAAATGTATTTTTCAGTTAAACAGATTGAATGAAAACTTGGAATTGTCAAAACAAAACCTCCGATTATAATCCTAACTTCATTATAATAATAACAAGTGCAAGTGTATTGGCTGGTGGCTGACGCGTGGTCATTGTATAGTCATGTGATTGTAAGAATATGTAGCTGCGTCATCCTGTAATCATTCTTTTTGCCATTTGTACTTCGTCGTGTCAACAGCTCTGTCTGTCCTCTTATTTGCGCTCTGTCTCACGACACTGTATTTAGCTCTGGCACCAACGACCATATGTACTCCTTGGAACTCTGCCATCTCTCTCTGTCGTGGGACCAGCAACGTGTCTCTCAATTATATATTATGTGGAGCCTCTATCTTCGTCTTTCGTCTTCTACAACAAGTCAGACAAACAAACCTGCAGATTGTTGCAAAAGCTACGACTAAACGCGATGGGTATCTGTTACTGTCTCCTATGACATCGAACAGCATAATTTTAATTAACGTTCATGATTTTATTAGAAAGTGTCACCTTTACATTGACAGTTATATTGGCATATTATATTATGAAATATTGAAAACATATTGAAGCTTGGATGTTTTGCAATTTTGCAAAGTTGCTCAATTTAATGCGAACTTTTAACTTACCCCGTCATCACAAGCGATCAGATCATCTGATCATCTGATCATTCTTATGCTATTTCTACAGATCGATGCGCATGAAATAACAGTGTGCGTAGAAGCATACATTTTTGAAGAGAGACAGATAAATTTTGTTGCGAAGTGCAAGAGAGTATCAGCGTTGATTCCCTAGAACCTCCCAGCAACATTGGGACTTGAATTGGGGGCTGGGGTATTGGAAACCTCATCCTAAATCGTTGGGCTACTGTGCGTATATAGGGATTAGCGTCAAACCTGCCTCAAGCGACCGCATGAGATAAAAATAGCTCCGCTACGCGGTGACTCACGGCTGATAATAACTAAAGAACACTATGATGACACAGAGCA
>OFHS01006106.1:0-10588 GCA_900245855.1 Calvadosia cruxmelitensis | reverse complement strand
AATCCGTAATTTTTTTACTTAAGTAAAGTAACGAAGTAAAAATACTTCGTTACTGACGAACACTGCTTTCGAGGATGAGTAACTTTTAAAAGTAATTACCGGTAGTTACTTTTCCGTACAATGTAACTGTAACTGTAACTAGTTACTTTTAAAAAGTAACTGTCACAACCCTGTCTCCATGTGCATTGTTGGGCATCAATGTATGGGACTGGTGACTAGCATAATTAAAACTGAGTACATTACAATTCATAACTGAGTCTAGTTAAAATGGCTGGTCCTTTTGAGTTGCTACATGAAGTGATGAATATTTTTCATTTTTGTGTTGTTATATTTAGGCTATGAAATTGTGGGGATTGATAATATCCCATCTGAAGGGCCGGCATTGCTGATATACTATCATGGAGCACTGCCGCTCGATATATACTACATGATGGGTCGTTTGCTACGCATCAAGAAGCGTATGGTGCGCAATGTGATAGCTGAATGGTTCTTTGATTTCCCAGGTAAGTTACAAGCTGTATCTTCCATGCTGCTTTTGCATTTATGATTGAAGTAGGCCTACTGTAACTTAGTTGCTGAAGCAATTGTAGCATTTTTTTGTAGTGGAAGTGAACCAGGCAAGCTCAACGCAGGTTCATGTTTGCAGTTCAGTTAGGGTTGCCAGACGTCCCTTATTTCCCGGAATCGTTCCGTATTTATGTTCTACTAGCGGCTATGCCGCCAGGGCCAATGGCAGGACTCAGCGTAATGCATCTCAGTCTATCAGGCTGAAGGTGAATAAGATGGACAAATGATAACGCACAGTCTATACGGCGGGCTTCGCCCGCCTTTTCTCTTCCTCTCTCTTTTGCCTCATAGCAGGTAATGTCCACTACACAGTATTGTATTTATAACGAAGTTGTCCTAGGGGAAACTGCTCACAAATGAAGCAATGACATCATGGGGGCCATTTGACCCATACCCCAAGGCTACAAGATCTACAAAGTAAGCATGTACTACACGGTTAGGAGGCTCGCTGTTTGACTTGCGAATGAAAATAACAGTGTAACTCAGTCATGCTCCGTGTTTTCGTATGCACAAATTGGTTCAGCACCAGGCGCCAAAACGTCTGCACCGAAATGTGACGTACCCGAAGCCAGGGTCACATCTTTTGGTCTCGCAGCTTGATCACGTGAGGACGAAACCATTGTTCCGTGCACGCAGCAATAACAAATGGCGAAGCTGCGATGAGAACGTCGAATTTTAAACGCGAAAAGCTACGCTGCTGTTGAGAAGGAGAGCATGCGATTGCTCCCATTCAGAGAAGACGGCCTTGTTGTTGCGATTTTTGTAAAAGGGAAGCGTGGAAAAGTAACGATCTTGGCGGAGAAGAGCTCAACGGAGGACATGTTTCGAGGGCACTTACACGCCACAGACTGACACACCGACAGACAGACAACATAGCGCGTTTAGTATTATGGGATGCAGTGCAAGATTTAGTTGACTTTGTTAGACATTTCTACCCAATTGTGCATATGTTCCGTATTTTTTCTTCTGTGGTCTGGTAACCCTAAGTTTAGTGAGTTGTCTGAAACGGGACTTTGAAAATTCTGATATGCCCCTGTCTTTAATTCCAAACGAGGCAGTGTCTTTCATCACTTCATCGTTGATCAGCGAAATGCATCAAGACTATGCTCCTTCACATTGCTTTTATGCGAGGTTTTTTATTTATGGTGAGTTCATATTTTTCTTGTAGGATTCAAACTACTGTTTGAAGCTCTTGGCTGTATAACAGGACCAGTGGACTCTTGTGTTGACGTTCTAAAGGTCAGATGGAATTCTTGTTAATGTTAGCCTATCCTTGTTTGCATGACCGTAAGAAAGATGCTGTGCAACTGTTTATTTGAAACGGTTTGATATTCGTACAATGTCTATTTTCAATTTGACATAAAATATACAAAGAGATCGAATAGCTGAGTCATACTCAGAATTTTTTAAATCCTATTTAATGAATTGATAAACAAACACTTCTACATCTTAGCTTAAATATAGTATTTGGATTATGCATTTTAGAAAGGAGAGATTTTGGCAATTTCTCCAGGTGGTGTCAGGGAAGCATTGTTTTCTGACAATCATTATGGAATGATTTGGAACTCAAGACTTGGCTTTGCACGAGTTGCATTGAAGGCACAAGTGGTAAGCACTGTTTGGAGTCACTCAGGACTCACATTACAAGGACTGATGTTTGCCGCTATTTCTAATTTATGTTAAGAATTATCTGTTTCAATATTGTGCACTTCCAGAGCGCTTGTACATCGTCAACCCCCTTCTAGCAATTTGTTTCAGAGATTCCAACCCTCCTGATTCAATCGAGAGCCTTCTGGTTCTGAAACCAGTTTCCCATTCTCCCGATTGCTATAAAAACTCTCCTGATTATCCAATTAATTACAAGATATTAAATAAATTATTTAGTATTCCTATAGGTCTACTGTCAGCCCCATTTGTAAAATCTAGCTCTAATCGCATTCACTTTGCTTCGATTGGTGAGTTTGGCAAATGCTGTTGTTGCCGTGTTAGAGTTACCTAAAATTCGCGGAAGAGATTGTGTTGCTCTTAGCAGCATGGTTGAAAACAGCATTTCAACATGGTAGCCACACGATGGGTTGTTGTATATTTGTCTTCCAGTTAGCGTCAAACTTTCTTTCCATTTGCAGCCTGTCATTCCCGTCTTCACTAAGAATATCAGAGAAGCATTTCGCACTGTCAAGTTTGGACAAAGTAAGGCCTAATGTTCCCACTTGCTGTTCTGTTACCCTGACATTCAAAAAGACCTGCATGCTGTATGCTGAATGTTTCCACCTGCTTATCGTGTTTATAAATCAATTTCAATACCAGTATGTGCATTTTCATGAAATATATAATTATATCAGTTCTGCATTGCCTTGAACAACAGTCCGTTTGGATTCTGACTTCATAAATTTGAGTCTACAGTATATTAATTATAGTGATTGATTTGGTTAAATGAAATCAGAGTTAGGTGTAACATTCAAGTAACTACTGTACAACTCTCAGCCAAATCTATCCTTGGTTGAATTTTCCCTCTTTGTAACTCTCAGCAGGAATTCCAATCATGTGGATGATGTTATATTTATGTAAAATGTATAAATATTTGAATATCTCTTCATTTAGCAAGGGTAGTTTAGGGTTGCCATGCGTCTCTTATTTGCTGGAGTCGTTCCGTATTTTTATGCTATGCAGTGCCAAAATTCAGTTGATTTTGTTTGGCCTTGACATATCTCCCAAATTTTGCAAATGTTCCATATTTTTCCTCTGTGTTCTGATAACCCTAGGGTTGTTCAGTGAATTGACAGCTTGTCTCCTCTGGAGCAATCAAGATATAAAGTCACATACAGTCAAATCTGTATTAGCGGCCACCTTTATAGAGCAGCCACCTGTGTATAAAGGCCACTTTTTATAACCACCGTATGACTACTTTTTATAGAAATCAACCTGGTTCGGCTGAGCAGTTTCAGATTGGCAACCAAATGTCCCAACCACCCCACCCCTTAGTTGCATGGAATTGGTTTAGCTGTATCTGGGATAATAATCGATTTCAGGGGCGGAGTGGATACAAGAATACAAAAATAATGTATTCAAACATGAGAATATTATGTTACAACGTGGTGTTGATTCAAGTATATTTTCCCTTGAAGGTTTAACAAGGTGGATCTTTGAGAAAATCAAGTTGCCCATTGTTCCTATATATGGTGGCTTTCCTGTCAAGCTGACGTAAGTCAAAGGTCATGAAATCTACTGTTCATTGATCAACATGGTGGTGATTTCTAAATGGCAATCTTCAGTATAAGTCAGATGATTCAATCATGTATAATGAAGTGAGCTAAACATGCTGAACATTTGACAACCAGCTATTGAATAATAGAAGTTCTTGGAATGAGGCTTCAACATTCTTGTCTCCATAGCAACGGACACAATATCTGCACAAGGACAACAAAGGTGTCACTCGGATGTAACTAAGACCTTACTACTTATCTTCAAGTGCAATGTGAGCAGCAATAGTTCATTCCATACATTTTCACTGTTGATAGGATGCAACACCTGAATTCCCTCAACAAGAGAAGGGATACCGTCTTTACATTATTGTTAATTAGTAAGCACTTCTAAAGGGTTGGTGCTGGTCGATATATTGGATTTCAGGACTGACATGGACGTATTTATCATCTGCATAGATTTACCGATATAGCAACTATATCGATCTTAAGATAAACAGAGCCAATGTATATAACTGTATTCCGAAGAAAAGCTTTGCGTCCTAAGAAGAATAAAACATCTGCTTCGTACATACTCAAGAAACTTGTATGTAATGACAATGATCACACGAACCCTTGAATATGCAAGTATCGTGTGGGGAGACAAAAACAACAAGCAGCTTATGAACGCGTTACAAATCTTGCAGAATAAAACAGCCAAAATCATCCTGGACAAATCATCATTTGCATCCTCTAGTGAAGTCTTATCCGACCTCAACTGACTAGACCTATCAACGAGAAGGCATTACCAGCGATGCATGCACATGTATGACATATCTGCCAACAAAAATAACACCATGGTTCGCAGATCAGATATTCATCAACACGAAATGCAATCCAAGGAGGCACTGAGGAAAGGGAAAACCAAAACCAACGCGGGAAAGCTGACATCAGAAAATAGTGCAATGAACGAATGGAACATTCTACCAGAAGGTTTAAAATTGATAACAAAGATGGACATTTTTAAACAAAAGTTGTATAATTTTTTAGATTAGCAAACCTAAATTTAGTCCTATAGAATATTACAAATGCTTTTAATGGTAGATTTTTAAATTTGATAATTAGATTAATTTATACTGCATGCTAACTGATTTTACTTTATATTTTGATTCGCATATACTGTAATTAGCCTATTTTAGGGTTTGTATCTTTGTAAGCCTTTTAATTTATACAGTGCCGCTATTGAAAATCACATTCGTGTGAATAGGCCGACTGTCTAAAAAATGATATTACATTACATTACATTATTCCAAATAAAAGTCAATTGAAACTGTTTTATTGTTACTCATACAGGACATATTTTGGGCAGCCGATTGAAGTAAATTCTACAATGACGCCTGAAGAATTGGCTAAAAAGGTAAGATGAGGGGAAAAACATGGTTGATTGTTCTTATATCTATGAGCTTTTTAGCTACCTGTAACGCGTATGCATACTGTTTATGTCAATGTATAAGTCAGACTCCTAGCACCAAAGTTATAACTAGTTTGAAATACTATATTATACACAAGTGCTATTTAAAATTACATTAAATGTTGTAAATCCACAAATTAAAAGGGGAGACTGCCAAGAGGGAGCTGGCTTATCATTGGCATCAGCTTGTGCACGGTAATAAGCAGTAAACAGTTTTCATTGTATAGGCCTAGTTGTATACATTTATGTTTGACCAGCAAATCAAGCCCAATTGACATTCAAATTGAGCTGATAAATTGAATAACAGCAAGATGACTGTATCTGTTTGAAACAAATCCCCACTCTAGAATCTACTACCAGTTGGGAAATATAATACAAACTCACCAAGACAAGATGCAAACACCGCAATGCAAATGCATTTGGTCCGGTTCTTAGTTCTTATGACTCTCAACAACTTAGTCGAAGAGACGAAGATTGATCAATAACTCTGATTATTGGTTTCAACTTTGTTTATTTTACATACATTGTTACGACGCGCACATGTTTTTGGCCTCGTTTCGAAAGTTATATTGAATGTGCTGTGTCTCGTACCCAGTCCTCGTAGCTATGGGTAAATCCCCGTGGGCGCGGCTACCATAACTTACTTGTTGGCTCTCACTAGAGACGGTGGCAATGGGCGACCAGACTCAGAACTTTGATGTGCTTTGTTTTTGTCTCTGTCTCTTGTCTACGTTTCATTTTCTCGGAGAACCAGCAAGTCAACCCATCAATGTTACTGCAGCATAAATTATACAGTCCGCATGCTCGATCCATCTCTTAGGAGCTACCATTGCGGTAACATACATCCATGTTCAGGGTAATCAATTTGCTCGTTTGTTTGGGTTACTCAAGATTTGCATTAAAAAAAGAAAATTACAAATTTAATAGCAAAAATGCAAATAAAGAGAAAAACATAAACTCACAGAACTTTGACAATTTACACTGCACACAAGCATTCATCAGTCTGTCATAATGTGCTCTCCTAGATTGTTCAGAATAGATTATAATAAGTAATGTTCTAATCATATATATGTTGCTTTGAAGGTGAACATCGCCATCAATGAATTGATATCAGAACATCAGCAGATACCCGGCAGCGTGGTACGAGGACTTAAAGAGAGATTCCAAGACCTCCGTTACAAGTATAAGACGAAATTTGCTTGAATATTACAGCGCAAAGTGTACAGAATTTATAAAACCTCACCTTTTTCAATGGGTAAATTTTTGTACAATAAAAATACATAAAATTGAAAATAGTATTGTACATACAGGAGACAAATGTTTTTTTGAGAATTTCATGCTCTTGTTTTGGTTAAAATGTTGTCTCTTCTTCTGAGTTTTGTTTTTAATTTTTAGGCACCGTTATATTGTAAGATAGTTAATTTTATGAAAATCATTTGTTAATAGATTTTATAACCTTTGTAAAGCGCTATTGATCAATTTCTTGGAAATAGTGCTATATAAATACATAAATTATTATTATTTATTATTAGTTATAACGATGTTCTCAGAATTATGATTTCTGCAATCAAATGTTATAGTCAAACACACAAGGACACTTTCCCTTCAATGATTGAGCACTCTACGCTTTTTGTAATACCAGTAAGAACGAGTAGAATATCACTCAGGCTCGATTTTCTCATTTTGTGAGTTATGCCAGGCTTAAAACGTTCTTAGCCTTGTTTGAAACCTGTCTATAAGGTCACCTTTGAGACTTGAGGAAAATTACCTTTATAGACAGGTGGCCTTTCTGTCCAGGTTGATTTCTATAGAAAGTGTCATTTTCAGGTTAATAAAAGTGGCCTTTATACACAGGTGGCTGCTCTATAGAGATGGCTGCTAATATAGGCTTGACTGTGCGTGTATTAAGTGATCACCTGTCTTAAGAGACCACTTTTGATTGGCCCTTGGGTGGTCTTTGATCGGGACCTGATGTAGATATACCCAACCTGAGGATATATCTGAAAGTGGTGCGCAAGCTTATGGAAGACAAGAATATGACTATTGAACTCAACAAACAATCATCTCTGGTGGTACGACCATTTAATCTCGCATGTGTCAATTCTACACCAAAGAAGGCCTTCAAGCATGTAAGTTACAGCAAAAACAACAGCAGGAAGTGGAAATGTCCCACTAGGCAACCATTACAACTAGCTAAAGTTCTCCTTGACTGTGTGGATGCCATCTTTGTCCACTATTCTCACGGTGAATGAGGGCATGCTGACGATGAAGCGTTTCTGAACCTACAGCAGCAAGAGCAACCAATAATGATGACACTGCTTAATATAGTTCACAACGGGCACGAGAAGTAGCACGTCCTGTAAACGCAGCTTTTTATACTAACATTATCAACGTTAACTTACAGATAACATAGCTCGAATTCAAGGTAGGGTTACCAGACCACAGAGGAAAAAATACGAAACATTTGCAAACTTGGGCGGAACTCTCTAACGAAATCAACTAAATTTGAAACTGTATATCACATAAATACGGAACGATTCCAAGAAATAAGAGACATCTGGTAACCCTACTTCAAGGCATCCTTTCAAATAAACGGCTCTGTTATTTTCTATGCCATTTTGCAGTAACCTTGAACTAGTTTGAGCACTGGGGTGTTAGGCAGAGAGATTAAAAAACCGTGCACAAACAAGGCCTTATTGTTTCCTAAATTCCTAGAGCTAGTCAAACCTGTACTTGATAATGAGTAGCACGTTCTGCGTTTTGAACAGACAAACAAACCTACATACATGCACAAAATAGACATTTATTAAATATAGGAATAGGTGCCGACATATCTGTTGAATACATACCTCTGCAAATACTTTCTTCAGTAAGTTGATAGCTTCTTCCTTGGACATCCCTGCAACATTATTGAAAAAAGTCCAAGATGCAAATGATGGCATGGCATGGCAACATACAACAACAGCAGTCCCATATGAGAACAAAAATCGATGCTCCAGACACCAGCACACCACTGTTGGTAAAGTGCTGTTGGATGCAACTCATGCAAGTGTTTCCTTTTCATGATTAAATCCGCTACAGTGGTGTTACTATTGATCGAGATTCTCATCTCCAAATTCTAAGCGCTTCAACCAAGAGTATCGTGTGCTCTGCACCTGTGCAAGGAGCCCAGGAGAAGTCCTCTTTCATCAGTGCCTAGCTGAGTCTATTTGAGCAGTCGAAGTGTTCCTGTTACATTTCCACTATCCAGTGGTGCCCATTGTAGCCATTCTACCAACTGAGCTGTCCTATTAGGCCTAATGATGAAGTGATCAGAGTAGAATACTATCTTTTTCCATACTGTCCAACTGGTTGTAAACATCTCCTAGGTATATCAAAGTTGTGAGTTTGAAGGCGCAGTTTGTCATGTTTCCATACGTTTTCCACATTCCACAGTGGAGATTAGATGCATATAAAGAAAATTGATTTATCTTTTTAAAACCAGTAAAATAAATAGATTAACCCGAGAAACAGCGTCATAATTGAGGTTTTACAAACCCAACCCGATTTGTAGCCAAAACGAAAGTTGCGCAAGAAGGCTCACTATCAAGGAAAATGGACCAAAGTTCCAACTTTGATATCCTTTTGCATGTAACATTTTTACCCGAGTTGACAACTTTTGTAAGCTAGAATCCTGATGGAATTTACAAAATAAGTTTTTAACCACCCTAGAGTACATATACTACAACGACATATCTAGTGACAACATTTTGTCATAAGGGTACATTTCAAGCCATCTTTTAAGGCTGACAACGGCCCAAATCATGTGCATTGAGTGCTGACTAGATAAAACAGCCATGTCTATAGGGATGTATAGCCATGTATCTGGATGTGGAAGATCACAAATGGTAAAGCACCACTCTATCTTACCAACAATTTTTGTAATTCTCTTACAAAAACACCCGATTAGCCACATCTGGTTGTTTCAGGGTGCAGAAATACCACCTAAATTCTTTCCGTGCCAGTGGTGTTAGAGCATAGAATGCTTTACCCTCTCAGCTCAAGCAATCTGTAAATTTCACCAAATTCAAAACTGATTGTAAAAACTCTATTGTAAATGCTACTCAATGATTTTAGACCATCCTGTAAAATAATTCTTTCCTTTTATATTGTACAATTTTTATGCCTTTAATCTATGTATTACATTTGCTATTAGTTCTGCCCCATGTAAAAAAGTTATACTGTAACCTATGGATTTCCGAAAAATGAAGTCACACACACAGGGTTGGCTGGACGTCATTCATCAGAATCATCACAAGAAATAGAGCAGCAGAGACTCAAATCTAGTTTCAAATCCACACACGTTCTCATGTAACATCAATACCTCTCTTGTAGTAACGATCTAGAACACTGAGCGAAAAGAACGAGCCATAACCATGAGCAGCAAAAGGCGCCTGAAATCAGCAACAAAAACAATGATAACATAAGCAGAAGATTGAAATTGATCTCATGAAATACACGCTAAACAACCGTAAAGAAATTATGATTGACTTGGTGCATCATCATCATTATCATTTATTCTCAAAACCAATAAGCTACAAAACCTTTCCGTGGAGGAGATAAATCTGCAATCTGTCTAATCGCAGACTCACTTTACATCTCAGGGATGACAACGGAAAATCTTGCTTTTAGCTGAAATTGTGGGCATTGCAATGAAACAATCTGTGGGCCAGCATCATACACAACCAAGTGCAGTTTCTTATTGAATATAAATGAATTTCAGGAATTATAATCAGTCGTAAATTGTTATCCTTGATATATATTAGGGTGGTCCAAAAAAAACTTTTTTTCGAAATTTCATCGGGAACCGGCAGTTTCTGGTGCATTAACATCTAAAAACGCGTGTCTCAAAATTATTCTGGATTTGAGAACGTTTGCAGGTCGCGCAAATCGATTTTATCTTTTACCGATATGCGGAAGCAGGAAGGTCACTTTCACACTTTTAAGTCAAGCGTTTGTTGTTGCGGAGCGTTTTTTTCGCGGCGTGATTGAAGATGTGGCTTGCAGCACATGCTTCCTGCCTGGTCTGGAGCTCAAGCTGTCAGGTACTTGACAATGTGTCGTCTATTCCTGGCTCACTTTAGCGGTTTCTACAAATTGAAGGCACGGCATTTGATTAACACACTATGCCCAAGACTATGCCTAATTACAGTTATTTCAATCAATCCCAATAAATTTGTCTTGAAAAATTCATCGACATATCGCATCGAATTTTATTAACAACTGCGCATGATTTCGTTTTCAGAGAATTCTGCCTGCAACCTGCGATGGATTTGTTTCGTTTGAGGAAAATTCATACACAAACACAACCGTTTAAATCACCAAGTTATAA
>OFHS01006105.1:0-10593 GCA_900245855.1 Calvadosia cruxmelitensis | reverse complement strand
GAAGTTGATCTTTTTTGGACAGCCCTAGAGCGCATGTTAGTAATGGTTAAGACTATTCAGGTGTTTGTGTTCGGTGTGTTCTAGAGGCTAGTACGTGTGGCTGCCAGCCAGGCGTACCGGGTTCAATTCCCGGCCTAGCCGACACATATATTCGTTGTCTTCTGTGGTTTTAATTGTCGAGGGCCCCAAGGGAGACAAGCGATCAGCTTATTGGGCTACCCTTGTTAAATTAAATAAGGTTACATTTACATTTAAGTGTCCAATTGAGAAGGAGCTTTATCAAGTCCGTTTGATATTTTCGACTAATTGTTTTAATTACTTAATCTGTTTGTGTTATGCTCTGTGTAGTTATTCATTGCTTCTTGCATTGTATTTTTTTGTATTTCAGCGTCCTTTGTTTTATATGCGACAATTATGGGCAATTTTAAGGGTGTCATGGACTACAAATGCAGTCTATTCGATTTAATATATCTATTCCGTTTAGTAAGACTGCCTTGGGCTGTTCTATTATGGCTTTATAAAGCGGCTGGTTTTATTGAATGGAGAGCTTTAGCTAGGAAATAGCACGCATGAACAACTTACGGACACAAATACTTTTATTCCGTCTGATTTGAGTAACCATGTTTTTATTAAATGGCATGTTATTGTCGAAGGATTTTCCATTATCTTTGTATTTTAAATCCTTTTGTCGTTCCGTTTCGTTGTAGTCGCGATGGGTAAGAAAAGCAAGACAAGAATAAAAGATCAAGCTACAAGCGAGGAATTGCGTCGCAATATTAACGAATTATTCCAGACATGTGTTGTCTCAGCAACCAAAGAGAGGCCATCTCCAAAGCAGGTCATGGAAGATCTTTTGCATATTCGAGAGATGATTGAGAGAATTCGTCAATTGCAGACGACCAAGAAGAATGGTGTTAAAGATCAACCAAGGTCAATTCGGTTAGAGGGTTTGTTGACATGGCTAGGAGAAAATGGTGTTGATTTCTCCGCCGTTGAGTTTCATTGCATTACGGATGACAATTTTGGTTTGAGAGCAAGAAGGGACATCAAAGAAGCAGAGTCACTTTTAGAAATTCCCGAATCATTGATACTGAAGTCTTCAACAATCTCCAATTCGCCGCTCAGGCATATTGTTGAAAATGACCCATTGTTATCAAAAATGCCAAATGTCGCATTAGCATTGTATTTAGTTCACGAGTTGTGCAATCCAAAATCAGTTTGGACTCATTATATACAATGTCTTCCGACGTCATTCAACAATGTTCTACATTTTACCTCTGAAGATTTCAAAACCCTAAGAGGCTCGGGAGCGTACTCTGAAGCATTGAACATTTGGCGAAGCATTGCAAGGCAGTACGCATACCTTCATAATATGTTACTACATCATCCTGTAGCAAAGACATTACCTATGACAAAGCATTTCTCATACGATGCTTATATTTGGGCAGTGAGTGTTGTGATGACCCGGCAAAATAATATACCTACATCGGATCACTCAACATCCTTGGCATTGATTCCATTGTTAGACATGTGTAATCATCGGCAAACAAGCACATCTATACAATACAACGAAGCTGCACTGTCGTACTGCTGTGTCTCAGATGGTTCAATTAGAATGGGAGAAGATGTACATATCTGTTACGGAACACGAACAACTGCCGACTTCATCATTCACAATGGCTTCTTTTGCCAATCCAACCCAAATGATTACTTGTCGTTGAAATTCAAACTTGATGGACATGACTCGCTGTTATCTCGGAAGGAGGCCCTGCTTAGCACAATTGGACTGAGTCAAGTTACGGCGTTTAGATTATTCACTCCTGATGAATATCTCCGTGGTGACCTCTTGGCATTTCTGCGCATTTCATGTGCTAGCTTTGGAGAGGTCCAACAGCTTGAGAACCTTGATCAGTCAACACTGGCACAATCGCTTTCAAGCACTGCAAATCATGTGAGCCTTGACAACCAGAGACGTGTTCTTACCTTGCTGCATGATCGATGCGAGCTAGTATTGAAACTGTATCCATCGACAATTGAAGAGAACACACAACAACTTGCAAGAAACGACATCAGTGAATGCCGTCGTTTGTGTTTACAGCTGGTACTGCATGAGAAAACTGCCCTAACTAATGTGGTAATTTGCATCAAACGTGATCTGAAATCGTTAGATTGAGAAGACCTATCCACTGAATGACCTAAATTATGCTATATTACAAGGTATAAAATTGTGCTTTGGATTTCATTAGGACCACATTCCCCAATCGATCAGCAAAGCCACAGTACTGAGTAATGTCAATTCAAGAAGATATAAATAAGTTCGTCCGCTGGAACTTGCCTGAGATAAAGCACCTTTCTTGCTTGCTTTCTCCATTTTAATAATCTCTTGAGGCATCGCAATGATGACATACAATCTCGCAGAAGAATCGCTCAGGTTATTTACCTTGGTGTTTGGATTTTCTAATTGAATGGTGCAGTTGCTATGCCTACCACACGTAATGTCAATCAGTTGTGTATCGATACCAGTCTTGATGACAACGTGAGCCATACGAACGTTCACTAAGCATCTTTGTGCGTGGCATGTAAGCTGACATCGTCGTTGCACGCAATATTGCCGGCATTGTTGTACTGTCGCAGTGCACATACCAGTGACAATTTGACGTGGCTGTGTCAATATCAAGTCTGTTCCAGGTGGTGACAATAGACGTTGCTGACACTCGGATGTCATTGTACATACCATGGCTTGACAGCGTGTGCTTCTGCACAGTTGAATACAGTTCTACAAAAAGAGTAATTATATAACACTATAGAATGATTATTTATGATAACAGATTTGATGATAGGAAAATTAATCACAAATATTTTGGTTAATATATGTATCTAACCACCAATTAGTTAGAAATATAGAAAAACTTTCTCAGTTAAAATTTATTATTGTACATTTTGTACAAAAATCTATGAAAGTTCTGATTAAGTTTTGAAGACAAATATTTTATGTAATTTGTTTGTATTTATTGTGTTTTATAGCTATTTCAACTATTACATTTTTGAGTTTAGTGAATTTTATATTATATTGCGATAATAACGTTTCTGTTGCTATAAATCTGCAAATAGATCGAAATGTTTTAAAGATATTTACATTAGTAATTGCTAAAAACAACTAAACATTGAAATCTTCTGAATTGGTTATATATAGACCTGAAAATATGTCAAGTTTTGAGTGCTAATTGACCGACAATTCCTAATGATACGATATTTCATATAAGGCGATATTTTTATACTTACTCTTGTGTTTTGACACGTCAGGGTATGACAATTTCCAGTGTAACAAAATTCATAGCAATAGCTCCTGTTTTGACACGACATTGAACACGACAAGCCAGCAAAGCATTCAAGAAAGCATCCACGGTTTTCATCTGGTAGGCATTGTAGATGACAGATATCGGTCTTACAAATTGATTTCTCCTCTGTTATTTCGGTAGCAATGGCATAAAAATGAATGAATATACAAACTGTTAGAAATAGATCCATTTTTATCGACAATATCGCTGGCAAATGAATCGTTTTCGTTTGTTTTTCAACCCAACTGGTCCACGTGTTTCAGTGAAGATCGTGTCAAGTGATTGGCTTATCACTGTTCGTTGATGCCGGAACCTTGTTTACACAGATTGGCAGGTCACCAAGACCTCGTGACCTCCAATTACATCTACAAACAACGAAATATTCTATAATTAATACGACAATATTTTCCTAAATTGTAGATTTATTTTGATGGATTTTTGGTTAATGTCTGTTTTGTCTCTGATTTTTGTTTGTGCTCCGTTTCAAGCAACGAGACATCGCCTATGGCGGTCTATTTAAACAGGTTGCTAAATATTTTAGTTTAGACAGTTGTAGGCGTTTGGTCACCTGCTATTTGCTTTAGGTCTATGGAGCAGATAGTGAATTGTTTGTCTATCGGCCTGACTGAAATGTCGAACCGAAAAGATCGTTCAGCTGTTCATGTCATGTCGAAGCATGGTCGAAGTCACTTCAATGTCACCAAAAAAATTCCTCCGGACTCTCTTGAATTGCAACCAGTTTCAATTACCTTCGTAAGTAACTAAAATTTAACTAATTACAAGTAAAGCTATTTCTTCCCCGAAAAGAATCTCTAGTTAAAGTTCCAAGTTCTAACATCAATATGCAAACTACTATATGATAGCAAATAAATTTTTGATAAGAAAATACAAGAAACATTCAGTCGGTGACATTAGCAAACCAATTATGAAGTACAATTTGCCAAGTTGTATAAAATACATTACAAGAACATTACAAATACATATGGAAGTTTGGATGGTTTTCGATTTATTGAAAGCAATTCGTCTTCGCAAATTGCTCGTTTCAAATAATTGAAAGAAATTTTTGATTGTTCTCAAAATAGAATGGATTGATTTCTATACTTTCGTAACGTTTATATCAAAATTCTTCGAAAAATTAGATACCTTAGACAGGAAAATAATTATCCCCCAAGTATCTCCAAATTTTGCAATCTACAAGTTGATTTCTGTATTTTTGTAACTAGTCCTACGAAAATTTACGCGCCTTACAAAGTAATTCAATCATCCCCCAAAACTCCAACCAAATGCTGCGATCTAACAGATCGCAATTTTATTTCGTTTTTATCAAGCCATCAAAAGCGCCAATGCGCCACAGTAAACAAGCATTATTTTGTGTCTCTTTCTTTCAATGATTTCAATCAAACAAAAGGAGAATAAACAACCAGTTTGGCTCGTGCTGGGGGCACTAGGGCACAACCAGTGCAACACGTGGCAGATCATGGCATATATCATGAGTCAAATTTTCGAAACTATTCCACACCTGTACATCGCCAGGCAAACAGATAGAAATGTCGATAATTCTAGACAAGTTTTATCATATAAAGTATCAATTTTCATTTACTTATCATCAATCAATCAATCAATATATTGATTTAAACTCGCATTTCACTGTCGTATAGCGTATCACAGTTACCCCGAGGGGTACGTTTTATAAAATGGCGAGTAACTGGAGCCAACTAATGAAATACAATAAGTGAGACTATAGCAATTGCGGATAAATAAGAATAAAACTTTAAAAGAGGGCAGATTATAAAGATGCTACAATTGAACACAGATTGATGTCTTGAATCGAAAAACTGGATCTGTTTGTGGAGTTTAAAATGTCTCTGCGAGAAGTGCCGGAGAGCTAGTTGTACAGCCGAGCAGCTAACACACAGACTTTTTTATCATTGTAGATCATTTTCCCGTATGTTCAATTAGAATAAAGTTGAGGAGAACAAAAAGACAACAGACCGAAGATGGTAAACATATAGATCATAAGATATGCGGGAAAAAAAATGTTTATTTTCAAGGCCACAATAGGAGCTCCCCCAAGTGGGTTATTTCTAAATATTTCTGACGGATTGTGTGAATCGGAGATTAATCATAGAACGCAACAAATACACCATAACTGTGATTAGAAATAATGAGATGAAATGCTCTTCTTCGCAAATAAAAATCATCAAAATGCAATCACGAATATAAGCTGTATCTCCTTAGCATTGCATAAAAATCATCATCATCATCATCATTTATTCAGAGCCTAATTAGCAATCAGGCTATTTTACACAGGGCTGATACATGAATAATACAACTAATATTTATAAGCTCAAAGAAGCTAGCATACACAGTTAACAGTAAGTGAGTATAGAAGGCAAAAATATATTTAAGTGATTTAAATCCATAATGTAACGAAATAACTGTCACCCTGGTTTCCCGAGATTCATGGCACTTGTCTGGAAAAAACATCTACTCTGAGACACAATACTGGTGCTCGTTTTGAAGGCGTCTTCTTGAAGATCAACGCAAAACTGGTTGTGAGATGTTCAAATGTGCCTGAGGCACTTCCTCCAGAAATTGCTTCCATAGTTGAATTCAACGAGCCAGGGACTGGGCCGAACAGCGTTCTGACGTCATAAGTGGTTTTGAGTGCGATGAAATTTTGTTCTTCGGAATTTATCGTTGCGAACAGAGCGATAAATCTTTGCTCAAAGCGATACCAGCTGATTTGAATTAATCTCTGGAGACTGTCTTGTGGGTAGCTGATTTGAATTGATCCCTGGAGACTGTCTTGTGGGTAGACGGAAACTGCGCTATAGGTTGTGAACTAAAAGATGGCTGGTTTCAAGGAACTTGGAGAATTGTTGGGAGGAAAGAATTTCTTCCGAGATATAAGAACACCCAAACTATTCGTCGACCTCGTGAGTGTAACAATTGAAACAGCAATTCTCAAATTGGATGCAATGGAGATGAAAGAAGAACTCGCTAAAGCCAATGATTGCATTTCGGAAGTGAAGAAAAAGGTCCCAGATCATGAAGGGATGGCAGCATCAAGCAACGAGATAACAAACTCAACTCAGACATCCCCGATGCAAAGCAACACCATGTCGTTTGCTTGCAAGCTGAAAGATCAAATGAGAAATAAATTAAAGAAACATACAAACAAAGGGATTGAAATCCAAAAGGAAGTGAATTCATTCAAGAAGACAGCTGATTTAGCATCAGATGAATTAAAGAAACATCAAAAAGAAATGGAGGAAGTCAGTCAAAGAGTGGAGCTCACAACTCAACAAAACAAGAAATTAACAGAGGAGTATTTGTGTCTTCATCAACTCACCACTGAGCAAGAGATCAAATTCAAGATTAAGGAAAGATACAAGACGTATCTTAACAACATTCGCGTCAATCAAGAAGAGGAAATAGCTCAACTGAACGAAAGCATTGAAAAAGAGAAACTGAAATTCCAACAGCTCAAGGAGAAACGACGATTCAACTTCTTCGGACTCTTTCGACGCAAATAAATATGACTTACAAACAGAAGATACATCGCTTGTGTATGATTTATTTGCTAAACGCTTTTTGATCTGCGTTCACGTAATAAATGCTGCTCCTGTGACATGGGGCATATCTTTGAAGTGTACTAGTTACTGGATTCGAAGATCCTAAATTCAGTTTTGCACCGATCCCTGTTAGTTGCATTTTCTAAACAAATTGGGTTTAATCAACTCGAAGAATGCATTGGAAATTATGAGATTGCTAGCAAGGACAAAAAAGTTGATTAGGAAATACCAGGACGGAAGATGCTGCGAGACTTCAGCATGTGTTTTACTTGTAAATAGATTTTCTAAGGGCAATGGTAGTTTTTTATATCTAATTTAGTTCGAGAATAGTTTGCATATTTTACTTTGATTTAAATATTAGAATTAAAATAAAGTAGCACAGGTACCTGCAAAAAAGAAAGTTGATATAATTCGTATGTTTTAGGTTTCAATTAATATCGCTACGTGGGCAACAGGAGATAGTTTTTCGTGTTCTGCCCTGCTGAAGGGGCTACTTTGGTTCAACGGGAGCGCAGCAAATCGCGATGCAAGTCAAACCTGATTCTTCTTAGTTCAAGAGATTCAAGATTATATTGCTGCTACAATTTACATCAATGAAAATCAAATAGATAGATAAATATAATTATCGTAAACTATTGATGGCAAAAATAAACTACGTGATCTACGATTAAATCTTAATTGTCGGGAACAATTAGGAATAGGGCTTGCAAGCAGAGCAAAGGTACAGTATAAGTAATTTGGCATATGAGAAGCGTGTTTGGGATT
Organism: Calvadosia cruxmelitensis; assembly: GCA_900245855.1. Lineage (NCBI taxonomy): Eukaryota > Metazoa > Cnidaria > Staurozoa > Stauromedusae > Kishinouyeidae > Calvadosia > Calvadosia cruxmelitensis. The sequence continues at coordinate 2,912 of OFHS01006105.1, read as the reverse complement.
CGATCTGATAGTGTGTGGGTCGGGATGGGATTTTGTGAAATTGTAAAAATTAAACATAGTTATCAGGGATGTTTACGCTTCATCAATAAAACAAATTTTTAATGGTATTATTTGGCGTTGTTGTTGAAACGGTGATGATAGTCAAAGATCCCCTAGGACTAAATGAAGCGGAAGTCAGCCGTAGTAAAGTGTGTGTGACTTTATTTCTGAAGTCCATAAGTTACAGTGTAACTTTTTTACATGGAGCAGAACATGATATGATATGATAGATTTGTCAAATATTGCAATAAAATTACAATGTATGACAGGCAAGCACAGGTAAAGAATTTACACTAGACGTGCGGCCTAACAAACTTAATAAATTTTGCAGAATTGTTTAAGATCAATCGAGTCAATAGCATGCTTGAATTGACTGATGGTTGTACTGTCAACAGCATCTTGCGGTAGAGAGTTCAGTTGTATTCAAGGGCGTGTCTGATGATGTTGTCCATACGCCTGATCAAGAAGGACTGCTTGGGACAACGCTCAGGACTCACAACCATATAGGAAAACTGGCTCCATTGTGTGGCAGAACAGACACAGTTTCAAGAGCTGGGAAGCATCAGATGAGCAAAATCTATTCAAGCTGTTTTGTTGTGTAAAAATGAGTTAACAAGAAGAGTGATATTTTTACAATCATATGACCAGCATACAATTCTAATTAATATAAAAAGCCAATAGGTCACGACACTGTTAGTTACAAGTGTTAAATAGATTGATAAAAATCTATATATCTTATATATAACTCTTCTCTACAGCGAAACAGTAACCAAATCAAATGTAACTTGGGAGCGGCTCAATTTTGCAGGTCTAAATATTCCTCGACTGGTATTCAACTATTTCAAATTCTAGTAACAACTTCTTCCGTTGATGCGTCATTTCTTCTTTTTCTTTGACTTTAATTTCTCCAAATTTCCACGCGATCCATCTTTGTCGTCAGGCTTCCTGCAATAGGCCATAATGACATCTCTCGCGCAATTATTGATGTGTTTAAACCGATCAGGACCAAGCTGAATGCCACCGTACCATCTGCTTACAACAACGACAATGTTGATGACGTTCAGAATTTTTAACAAGTGTTTTAAACGACCACCTGCCTGGTACTCGCCATCGTCATCGCAGTCAAATATATAAGATGTCTTGGTACTGTCTGGTTGAATTCTGTACGCCATGATATTGTGCATGGCATGCTGTATTTTGCGATTTCTCTTTAATTGGTTCATCACTGCGTCTACGTCTGCAATAGAATGCACTGTTGTGATGTGCGCTTGAAACGTGCTCTTGCGATCAGTGAGAGGCTCCCCTGACAGAATCTCAAATTCTTCGCAATCGTCAGATGTGACATTATCCGAAGCAGCCACACAGTAAGTCTCAAGACTCGGGTCCTTGTCAACATTCTCTCCCTCTGAGTGAAAACATCCTGTCCAAAGAGCCAGATAAAAACACAACATTATTACAGTCAAACCTGTATTAACGGCCACCTCTACAGTTCAGCCACCTGTGTATAAAGGCCACTCTGCATAGCCCCAACATGACACTTCCTATAGACAGAAAGAACACCTGTCCATAGAGGTCATTTTCCTCAGGTCCCAAAGGTGACCATTATAGACAGGTTACACCGTAACAAGGAATATGAATGAAAATTTTAGTAATTATACAGCCAAATTATTTACACAAAATTGATTTTCAATAGGACTCTATTAAATTTAAATCACAAAAAGACCTGATATTTACAAATATAATAATTATATTAACATGAGCTATGGTTATGTAGGTCTACATATTGCAAAAGCAAGACAGACAGACATGGACTATATGACAATGACTCTACAAACACGCAAAATAGCTTCAAAGCTGTAAAATGAGTACTATGGTATTCAATAACTCACAAAGGCTACATATATACAGACAGTGATTCCTAACTGCTGAAAATGTCTGTCTTGCCATTGTGATCGATATTATCTTGATGCAACCAGACTTTAAACTAATTAAGACTATCTTGGGTCTAATTAACACCTATGATGCCGTCCCCGTGTTTAGACGGGCTGGCAACCACCCTGCTGTGAGGCCGTGCCCGTGTATACACGGGCTGAGGTTAGCTTGTCTTGCAGGCCGTCCCCGTGTTTCCACGGGCAAAGTCACATGCTTAGTCATTGTTTAATCGAACCAATAGGAATCCAGCTATTTTTCGACTACAAGATCACATTATTAGCATGAGGTTTGCCAAAGCTGCGAATTTTTGAAAATTGTCTTTGAAGTGAAGGATTTTCTTACACTCGCAGCAACGCGCGTGTTATTGTTGACAATTTCTACAACCAATTGGGCTTCCAGAGAATGCTCTCCTTTGCTGTAGACCAAGACCAAACTGTTCAAGAGGATTTGGATATGGTTTTCTTCGAAAAGCAAAGTATTTGGCGAAGGCAAAGTCGTCTGCTACAGCTTGACGTGAAATCGGGATGTGGACTTGTGTTGACACAACAAACTTTGCTGGCATAACGCACTTGGAGGGATTGCTTGCAATAAACAAGCCGTTGGGAAACAAAACTTATTATTACTATCGAAGGAGATCTCCTTGGAGAGATATCAGCCAATTCTTGGTCTGTTCTCGTAGTTTACTTTCATTGAGTTCCCTCGTGGAGACGATTTGCTCACATGATGGTTTGGAATTGCTCGACCCAAGAAAGTTGGAGAAGAACGGCTTTCCAACAAAATAGCAGAGGAAACTTCTCGAGTTTGCCTATTCAATTTATCGCAAATACACAAATGTTGCCGATACTGTTTTTTAACTGTTCAAATTCTCTTTGACTGCAAGAAATTATCCCGAATCATTCTGTTGTTTACATTTGCCAACAGCGAGAAGCAACGACACGCGC
>OFHS01006103.1:0-10594 GCA_900245855.1 Calvadosia cruxmelitensis | reverse complement strand
TATTATTATCTTTTAGATTTTTAGTTTCATGTAGTTGTAGTTATATAACTGTTATCAGTTGACATAATTTCATTTTGATTTATATTTTCAAAAATGTCAACTCTTATTTCAGCTCTGTTGATCACCTGTTCAAGCTTATATTTTCAAGGCATTGGATTGACAAGATTACGTTTGGTTAATGTTGTCATCGTGATTTTGCTCTCCATTTTCAGGGTTTACTAAACCACCAGGCACACTTCCACCTGTCACCCTAGATCAGATTGGTAAGTCAGTATATAAATATACCACATGTTTTTATTCTGTTGAAACGACTACGAAGGGCATTACTTTGTCAATGACCAGAATTATAGAGTGTAAACTTTTCAATGAGCTTATTCGTTTAAAGTCTATCACGAACTTTACTTTCTGCCACATAGTCAATTTGAAGCAAAATTTCGCTATGAATATTTGTCACTATAGTATGGAGAAATATTTCATGAAAACTCACGATAATGGATGCTACGTGAAAGCAAGTGCAGATGTTTGACTTGCTGCAGCGAATTCTTTCGGAGCAATTACTGACGATGCGCAATCGAAGTGCATTTCGGAATGCAAATATTTTCTGGCAAGTGAGGTTGAGTTGAAATTGACAATTTTGACAGCCAAGAACAATCCTCGAAATTGATCATCATTGACAAGAGTATGGCTCATTGCGTTTCAAACAAAACATTTTAGTGGCGTCTTTACCTGTAACAGAGGTCAACTCACTTACAGTATATACCGAAATGCAGTGGGACTGCGCGCGGCGGATTGTGTTTGTAGAAAGTGCTGTACAGAAAAGAGGCTGCACTCCATATTGAGACGCCATTGCGAGTGATCACGTGTGAGACATAAAAAGTCTTTCACAAAGCTGCAATGGACATTTTTTGCTATAATATTAAACATTGATTTATCTCTAGGATAAACAGAAAGATATGCGGGTTGCCACATTCCACTGCGCAATAGCCAGCTTAGCTTGTCGTAAATGCACTACAGTGCAAACCCGTTAATATCACCTCGGTTAATGTCACAACCCGCTTAATATCATTTCAGTTTGAAAACCAACGTCTGTCAGAATCAACTACTGTATTCGAACACCCTTAATATCACGACCCGCTTATTATCACGATTTTTGGCTGGAAAACCATAGTGATATTAACGAGGTTGCACTGTATAGCGTCCTATGCCTTGCAATTTTCAAATATCAAATTCTGTGCTCTATCTTGTTCAGTTTCACATTTTGTTTAAATTTATAGTATAATCTGTGACTTATTTTTCTTTAATGTTTTATCATTTTCTTGCCTGACAGTCACAGTAAGACCAAGACCAGTACGAGGTATGAAAACAAATGAAACTTTTCACCCGCAAACTTATATCAGTGTTAGATCTGAATCCAGACCCTAACGTATGTAATTTTCATTATTTTCAGGCAGTGTCAATATTGATATCTCATCGTATGGCAAATATGACCATAATTTACCTCATGGTTTTCCTTATGGAAAAGCCTCGATCAGACTTGATGGATTAGAATATTCTCTATGTAGTAGAGGCCATAATGTCGTCATTTTGGATACGTCAACTGGTGAGTACAGCCAGTTGTGTTGTCTTAATTAAAAGACGTCAAAAAGATTGTAGCGTTTAAATGTTGATTTGTTTTTAAAATTTATGGTTATAAAAATATCAGGTAATCTATTTAACTTTTAGTATTTAGTGTTATAAATTAGTCATTGTATAATGTTAATCAGTGGTTGTTGTTATATTTGAAATAGTATTACTAATAAAGGTAAAATATATTATAGAGATTTTCTGGTCACAATTAATTTCAAGAAATATCTATGGAATGATTGATTATAATACAATATGGAATGATCTCATTAATGATCTGCATGATGATTAATTGGAGAAATTTAACACGGGAAATGGAATTGTTCCTTCAAGTGATTCGTTGATTTGGATCAATTTCATAAAGGTGTGTTATAAATCGTTCGTTGGTGGTCACACTTCAAAAGTTCCGAATCGGAAAAAAACAAGCTAGCTTTCGGTTCATAGACAGATAGATAGATTTTTTATTTGACCATTGAAACAATGTTAATTAGATACTAATATGTTTTAAAGTAAAAAAGAAATACATGGTCAGGACCATCCCATAAGCACAAATACTTGTTTGTTTGGGACGCCCTAGATTTACAGTTTTATAAATTGAAGTATATAAATAATTATACAAATTTGTTGAATATTAAGAGAATCAAACAAAAGAATTGAATTCTCATAGAAATGAGAATTGCGATTTTTCCTCGGAATATCTACGTTGCTCATTCTACAAAATTGTTTCCGCAGACACAAGTAAAAAAAACTCAACTCCTATGTTCAGCAAGTAGAACACTCAACTTCGACCTCCCACCCATAAAAAATCCACCTCCATTGCATTTGCGGTGTCCATCGTGGTATCTTATAAAAGACCAACTGGTCTACTTCTGTTGTAGATCTTAACGAGATGCTGAAACAAACACGAAAACTGCATTTCTTTCATGGATAAGCAAATAGCTTACAGTAAAAAAAACAACATTATTAGGGTGAAAATGTTCAATACAGTATAATTGATTTCTATACAATCGAAAACTATAAAAGCACTCTAGAAATATTTGCTACTAAGACAAACTAATAAATGAAAATAAGAAACCTGACCTGACCTGACTGTTTGCAAAGTAAAAGTCTCGTCGATCAAACCTCTTGAGGAAAACATGCATTTAAATAATGTACTATTATCGAATAATAATCTGGAATTTTCAAAGGTAACAAGTGCTTTAGATGTAAATGGAGTTTCAAGTGCAACCCCATGACGGCAACCCTAAATTATTGTGATGTTGATAACTCAATCTTTCAGGAAACGTGGAATCCAGAAGTTTTGATACGAGCATGCTGACTTCGTCAGGGAGATACATGGCCGATTTTATCAACCAAGCAAAACGTGAATCAATTGTGATGATTGCAGTCCAGGACGATGGTTCAGATTATTGGCAATCAGCAGAATCAGTCATGATGAAAAACATCAAAGGTTTCAAAAGCGTACGACTGTAAGTTATCTTTTTTGAAAATTAAAATTGGTATTTTATATGATAAAACGTGTTCTAGAATTATCTACAAATTACTCAATAAAATTAACTGAACGTGAACCTGTTACCTTTGCTTCTCAAGCAAGTCAATGTTAATAGCTCTGAATTTCATAGAACCTTATAAACATCAACAAATATTACATCAAAAGTTGAAACATCAGGTTATGTTAAAATTTATGTTAGACCTGCATTTATTTAGCATGCAAAAAGATCTAAAACGTGTGATATTACATAAATACTTAGCATTGAGCAAGTTATGTTAGCGTTCTATCGTGTTAATTTCGAACAAATTATTTATCCAGATATTACATTTTAATATCTCGTGCTACCGATTAGTATACTGTTATCAGCTGTATCCTGTTTATCTCATTTGTCCGTGCAGCGTAAGTGCTACTCTATATGCACTGAAAAAATATTTTCTAGACACGAATTGCTTTCTTGTTTCAAGTATCAATTTTTCTAAAATAAGACTTGGTCAAAGAACATAAGCAATAATCATATTTGGCTTAGTAATGTTTAGCTTACATCATGGACATGTATTTTTTCACTAGATTTATGTATAATGTTTCTTGAAATGCGAAATTTTGTTCTTAAAATGGGAACACTATTTTTCAATTTGTACATAGCCTTCTACGAATGAAATATCTTTGGTTAGAGGTCTTCGAATAGAGACACATAATAATTAGATGTTTTCACAATGAGTATTTATTCAATGGGGACATTTTTGACTTTAGATTTATTTTTCACTATAGGTCGCTTGGTTCATCATTTGCTTTGTTGGGTTACAAGGGTAGGATGTCTCCTAGTTGGATTAAACAGGTACACAATGCTCCCTCTAAAGGACCAAGTCAAATCAGGACAACGATCTACGCCACCAAACGTAAGTCAGTGATTGATAATCGATACTGGATAATGTAGCTACGATTAGCATGCTATATGTGCTTTCATTATCTGGATATCATAAGTAAAAGTACTGTAACTAATATATCATCTTTATTTTGATATAAACGGAAAACTTACAAAAGTAATTCTGGTAAAAATGTCTAATACAATATAATTAATTTCCAAAACATTGAAAACTATAAAATTACTCTAGAAATATTTACAGTACTTACTACTAAACTTATTTATTAAGAAATTAAAAAAATATTAAAAAGCCTGACCTAACTATTTACAAATTAAAAATCTCGTCCATCACGCCCCTTGAAGAAATGGTGCCTAAAACGCAGGCTGCGTTACATCGTTGGACTGCCATGCTTACTCTTTGGAGGAGGTAATTAACTGTATATGTATGTATAAATGTATATGTATGGGTACATCTTTCTGAAAATGGTATAACGGGAGTATTACAAATCGAAAAAAGTGCTTAAGGTGTGCGTGAAGTGAATAAATGATATTTTGATATTATGGCCTGTACTGCAAAGGATGTGTTTATCAGTTCTATATAAAGCAAATGCAGGATGTTCGAGTTTTCTATTGTCTACCAGAACCGGAAAATTGTTACGTAGCACTATAAAGTCAACATGTACAGTTCTAGCATAAAATGGATGAATGTATCTACTTCTTTTATCGCAGATATATAGATCACCATGCTTGTCAGCATCCAAATGTATTATTTCCTTATTTCGCCTCTTTCTTTTGCATTTCAGCTGCAGTACCAATGCCCACGGTTGCTACGCAGTCCCCGATGCCAAGTAAGACAAACATTATATTGCTGATCAGGATAATTTATACCCTTTAATCTCGTTTTTTTTTCGTCAGAATATCTAATTTGAGCTGTGTTTTTTTCTTTTCCCTTAACCAGAGATCCGATTGAAAGGTTAGTTTCTGAAGAGCAGCAGATTATTTACGCTTTGCTTGAATGATTTCCATGATTTCCATTCGTTCTTATCAACATTGATTGCTGTTGTTAATTTCTAGTTGCGACTACCTTTGAAGTCATCTCAGAAGGCTGCGATGATCGCGTTTTAACGCCTGGCTTTCCATGTGGCAAAGCGACGTTGAAAATCAACAATATAGATTATTCCTTGAACCAAATCGGACACAATATAGTTGGATTTAACGTAGCCCAAAGTAAGTTGCGAATAATTATTGAAAATCAATTCAAAATCAACATCAAGTGGTATATATAAATTTTTAGAAAAGCAGATAACTTGCAAAACTATTTCTGATAAAAATGTCCAATACACTTCATATAATTTCTATACAACTGAGAAAATATAAAAACACTATACAAATGTTTACAATAATTGGTACTAAACTTACTGTTAAAATAAAAGCCTGATCTTACTAATTACAAATTAAAAATTTCGTCCATCAAATCAATATACTATCATATTTCTATCTATCTGGAATATAAATATATTTCAAAAATTATTGAAAATGGTAAACAAGATGATTTCGACTTTTTTGATATATCTTATAATATGAGCATGCATTGGTTTATCTCGATATCATTTCGAATCTCATATTCATCGTTTGGTGTTTTGTTTTCAGGGAAAGTTTATGCAGCCAAATATTTTGACACGTCTAGTATTCCATCTGCTGGCAATGAACTGGGTAGCTATCTTGTAGCATTACCAGAAGACTCTGTTGTTCTGATCGCTGTCCAAGGAGATGGGTCAAAGTATTGGGACATCACCAAAAATGATTTAGAAAAGCTTGTTGGTGGGCAGAGCGTTACTATGTAAGTTGCTGTTGAATATATACTTCGATCTGTTATGGCTCACAAATGATGTGGCGAAGCTAATTCCGATGGATTTCTAAAAAGACGAACTAGACGAATAATTAAACGTTCTGGACAAAGAAATGCAAAGTCATTCGCTTTATCATCGTTTTTCCATCGCTCTAGAGTTATGAGTAATGGGGTATTCCGCATCATGAATGCAATTCCAAAAGGAAATAATCTTGACTTCTTTTAGATTTTAGATATAAATTACTGAGGCTATTTAACATTTTATTTAAAGTAGACGTAACTCTGTACTCTATATTTGTTGAAAAATGTTGATTCCTTGTATAAAGCTCCGACTGGGCTTACAGTATTTTAAGAGAGAAATAGCCACATGTCTCATTTAATATAAAGTCTCCCCGTATGCTTACTTTGAACTAGTTACATTTAAAGACATCACACAGCATGTTTGCCATTTGTGACATGTCTCGTGTTTTAACTTGCGTTGCCTCATGATGCTTCTTTCTTGTTGCAGTTCAAGGAGAGGCTCGTTTGCTCTACTTGGATACAAGATTGCAGGGTCAAGTCCATCTTGGGTGCAAGTTGTCAGTCAACCAGCTGGGCAAGGACCAAGCAGAATCAGAAAGAAAGTATTCTTATGAAGAACTTCACGTATAAAATTAGTCATTCCATGCCATATCAGGGTCGCCCAAGCTTTAATTAGGTAAACGTCAAACGCAATCGTCAATCTTTACTACTGTATGTAGACCCAACACTGTTTTGCTCATTTCCAGCAACAAAGTTGAACAAACCGTTAGGGTTATAGAGAATTAGAGATCGACTGTATAACACGTTATGACTGTGTTCCTGCACGATTGTTATAACCGTCAGCTGTTTCCTATTTGCTGAAAATTTGAATTATGATTAATTTGAATCAGTTATATTTTTAGTATGCTCAAAGACAAGAGTTTTATAGATTTAACAAAATAATATTCTCTTTTCAGTCATTCTTTCTACGCGTGCAGTCCAGTGTTCTAGATACATTTTCAGACCGAGCTCAAACCTGATGTAGATGCACTACCTGGCGAGAAGCTATCATCGCATAAAGTAATTGATGTTCTTTTGATGTTGAACAGTCTATAACGGAAGTATGCGGTTTTATTGCTCCACGAGAACGAGCATCTTGGCTATAACAATCCTACTCTGCCATTGAAACAAGATCAGTTGGTTCTTGAGAGCAAAAATCAATAATAATTATTATAAAAATAATATGTAAAAGTGGATGATTCTATTTCGATTATAGTTGTTGTTTATACAGTGAAACCTGTCTATGACGGTCACATCTGGGACCTGAGAAAATTGATCATTATAGACAGGTGGCCTTTCTGTCAAGGTTGATTTCTATATGAATGCTTCATGTTCGGGTTATGAAGAGTGGCTGTTATACAGAGGTGGTTGCTCTATAGAGGTGGCCGCTAGTACAGGTTTGACTATACTTTGCTGGTGCATGGGGCGCGATAGCAAAGACTTTCTTTCATTTGGAGTTGTATCCTCAACAATAGATACCTCCGTTGAGTTTAACTACTTTATCTATAAAGGGCTAACTGCAAGTCTGACTGTACTAAACCTAGCTGGAACACTCCATGAGAAAAGACTAAAACAGAACTCAGTGTTGTATAAAATGTGGCTACCTTCTTGCCTGCACTAAAAGCAAACTAAAAATATAGGTAGATTGTAAGGTACTAGGTAAATTATATGTTAAATGAAATAGATATGGATTATTCTAAATAGTTTAAATTACTTTTAGGTAGTTCTCAATTCTAGGGAAACTATATAAATTGTTAGACATTATGTTGAACAAATAAAATTCGAGTTTCAGAACTTAAATACTCTAAATCTACTTGAACTATAGAAACACAATCAAGAGAATGAGGAACTCCCGGGGAACCAGTTGCAACACTCCTCAAACAACTTCATGGAGACATCGTGTCCGCGCTAGATTGAAGCTGCCGTGTTGACGCCCAAATTGATTCCAACTTAAAGGTTCTCACAGGGCATTGCTTATATAATTAACCAAGATCAATATTACCATATATGGAATTATGAGAACAAATACATATGAAACTACATGGAACAGAGATAAACTTTAAAAATTGTCTGAGAAATAAACAGAAGCGGCAAAGTTTATACAACGCCTTTCTCTTATAATTGTATGAGCAAACAGTCCAGCATTTTTTGCACGAGTCATTTTAATTACTTGAATCGTTTTATTTATATCAATCGGGTTTACAAGCTACTAACATGTTGTAAGAAATAATCAGTGTATTAAATAACGAGAATCGATTAGCCTTCTCATAGCCATTTATAAACTCTTCTTTACTTGCCTGCAAGTTAGTAATCTCTGTTAGCTTATTATAATTGTCGCTAGCTGGTCCGAACTGCTACGCATGGATTCGGCAAGCATCAAATGCTGCGCATTGTTTCTTAGTTCAGTTATTGCTCCCTGCAGACTGGAATTGATTCCTTTGGAATCGTTTGAGCGCAAACGTTTGCCAAGGCCACACAGCTCATTGAAATTGCCCTTTTCACCTCTGATTCGATTTCGGAAATTTCATAAATCCAACTTCAAATCTTTATACGCTTACAATTACTTGTTTATCCAGTTGGGGAACTATTTTATCCTTTGGTCTTGCAGCTCTTTTGTGTTGACCATGAAGAATGCGGGTTAATCGCAGTAGTCAGGGATTGTTTTGCCAGGGAGGCAGTAAAAGCATAATTATGCTTCAAGACTCTCAGTAAAGATAGACCCCACGTTCGATGATGGAATCAGACAATGAGGTTGTGGACGAAGTCGACAAATCATCTTCCATGGTCAGCTGCACGAGCCAGCTCCGCTTTCTTGCCACACAAGATGAAAAACTTCAGTTCACTGCTCTAATTAATACCCAACTTTTGCTAAAGAGCCCCGCAAGAAATTACTTCCAAATAGTTGGTTGATGGTGACCGTCGCTACCGCTACTGCGGCTCAAGTGGAACGGGTAGCCTCAAATGAAGTATTCACTTCAGTCACTGAGGTGGTCAATAAGGTCATGATTGAGCACGGTCCCAATGAATCAACGCAGCCGCTAGAAGCCATGCGGAAACCAGAACACCTGGCAATAGCAGCTAATCGCCAACGACAAAGTATCGTCTGGAAGAGCCACTGATGCGATCTGGACTTCAACATCCAGAAAGGTTAAATTCGGAAAGACTTCCTTCGAGACGCCATACGGGTCGAAGGTAAACGACATCTAATTTTCGCATCCGACCAAATAATGAAGCTGTTATCCAAATCGAAAACCTGCTGGTTCAGCGACGGAGCATTTAAAGTCGTCAAACAGCCCGTTTCACGCAACTTCTCAGCATCCACTTCTTCGTCCGTAGTGGGGATTACATCAAACAGGTTCCACTGATGTTTGTCCTGATGTCTTCCAGGCGGAAGAAAGACTACAAAAAGGTCTCTAAGATGGTTTAGACCTTGGTAGGGACCGTTGAAATTCTACAAATTATGATCGACTTTAAGAGAGCAATTTGGAGGGCAATCCAAAGAATCTTCCCTTCTGTTTGCATTCGTTGGTGATTCATTGGGGACAATGTATCTGACGAAAGATGCAGGAGGTTGGATTGGCACCGGCCTACAGAAACGATGATGGCACGCACAAGCTCCTACGGCAACTGTTGGCACTCCACTGCCACATTTTCCAATGGAACACATCACACCAGCATCACCTTCGAGCAACAAGAAGAGAGAGCCACCACCAAAAAATTGAAGGAATTCATGACTTATGTTCGCCGGCAGTGGATAGACAGCTTGCTGTGGTGGAAGCCATCGATATCTTTGGCCTCGGGACGTTTTAATTTCCTTGTACTGTACTGTACTTCAAACACTGAAATGTGGACTGAATAACAATTAGTTCCATAAGCTGTATTCAACCAAACAAAATAATTATGTCCACAAGGCGCTGTAGGAGTGGCAGGAAGGATTTCTTCTTGTTATTTAAACGCGCTCAATGTATTCCAATGGCAGATATAGATAGGCACTTTCTGTCTCAAAATACCTTCTGAAATCTGAAAGCTAGACCACAACAAAATCGATAAAGTATTGAAGATGTGGCGCATTCTGATTGAAAAGAAGGGTGATCTGGCACTAGCATAATGATTGGTAGAAAGAAACTCTTGATGATTGGTCAAACTGAAAGGAGATCTATTGTTCTTATATCTGAGGTTTCAAAGTTGCGCAATTTGGTAGAGTGGCTGCTTCCTGAGACGTCGGTATTGCTAGGGTTAGGCACCCTATCGTGCCCAATTATAGGTGATCGCTATTGTTTTCTGCAGCTTTATAAGCACCTCCTAGCAAGTCAATGATCATCATCACTCAGTTCCTCTCAACATGGCTGGCTGACTTCCCCGAACAGCTTTTTTAAAAGCTACCAAATCCTGCGAATGCATAAACTCGTTGCCGCAGCGTGTCTTTCTTGCCTCAAATATAATTTACAGATATAGTTAGGAATATGGCCAGGAATAAGGCCAATGATAGTGCTAAATTTAGGAATCTGGTCAGCAATAAGGCCAACGATAGGGCTAAGTTTAGAATTATGGTCAGGAATAAGGCCAAGGATAGGGCTAAATTTAGGAATCTGGTCAGGGATAAGTGCAAGGATAGGGCTAAGTTTAGGATTATGGTCAGGAATAAGGATAGGGGTAGGTTTAGGGTAGTGGTAGGTTTAGGGTGGGGGTAGATTTAGGGTAGGGGTAG
>OFHS01006102.1:0-10595 GCA_900245855.1 Calvadosia cruxmelitensis | reverse complement strand
AATTATATATATAATTATTAATAATAATTTAATTTTAATTTATGCGTTCTGTTTGCAAATAAACAAAACAAAACCTGCTGATATCCCAAATGGCTTGAGCCTATTCCACGCTATAAATACACCAAAAGTTGAATAGAGTTCGACTGTACCTCTATTCAAGAAATATGTCAACTCGTCATGACTTACTTCGACGTAATTAGCATTGATATATTTGGGACGCAGGCCTTCTGGATCCAAGATGACTCTGGAGTGGTCATCTACAACAAAACACAGCAAAACATTAGTCAACCACACAAGGTACTGCCACACCACTACAATTTCACTAATTACAAATGATCGCCAGATCGTATGTGGAAATATTACTTCGCAAAACTGTAAAACACCATTAGCTACAGATGAGTAGGGTTTTTAGTATTGTTCCTTAAACTAGTGTAGACTTTAGAATGAAATTCTTTGCATAATCTTATATGCTCTTCTTCTTGTTATTCCCAATAATCAAAGGCAAATTAAACTGTATTCTCCATTGCCTTGCTACTAACTCTGTAAAATATTTTACCATATTATCAGTAAGACACATGAACGATTTGACGTCTGAAAGTGTATCACATAGAACCTTCTGTCAGCTTAGCCACAAAGTGGTCATATCAAAATACAATAGCACTGTAAGGGCTGATGATGTGATAGGCAGAGCTGTGAAGTAATTCGTTATAGCTAATTAGTTAGGGCAGAGTTGGAATAACTACACAAGTTTGCAAGGGATTTTGTGTCAGTTTGAAGACAACTCTCCAGAATTCAGTTGTATGTTTGGTGAGTATACAACAAGATTGTTAGCCCAAAGAAAGTTTGACTCAGATTGTCTTGTGTGCGTTCCAAACTACAATCCAAGTTACTCCTTGCGGCCATTGTAGGCCTAGTTTTTTTTCTACAGTGCAACCCACTCCCTGCCAATATCCACGGGCAAACACAACGACATGACTTTGAGAAAAGAAAGAAAAAGAAACCTACAGTATCTCAACTTACATGGCAATACATCCCTGTAGCGATTCAAGTTTCTGTTCTCTGGTGATTTTGCTGCTGTGAGGGTTAATCCTTCTGTTCGTTTGTGAGTTTCCAAATTCAATTTCTGTCAATAATCCAATTAAATTAATAAATTAACTACATTCCTTTACAAGGAAGAAATGAACACCAATTTAGTGAGTGTCTAACATTTCAAACGACAGCAAAGCAAATAATAAGTTCACAGGTTAGCGAGTTGCACACAACCACAACAAAAGAATCAACCTGCAATTTATCAATTGACGACCTAATCAATCGATTACTTTCACGAGCAAACGGCAATTCAACTGGTAGGTCAATGCATGATTTTGAAATAGCAAAAACATTGTCGGCAAATCCTTTAGTCTACAGTGGTAACCGCAAGGAATCCAATTTGAACACATTTGTTTATTTTAGCAACTGTAAACAATCAGTACATGCACGAAAAAGCGATGCTCGGCTCTCTTGAGTGCAGAAGCAAACCGTTAGCTTTTGTCAGCTCGTTCACGGCTGCTAGAAATCACAGTTCGCAACTCATCGACGAGAAATTTCAGCCTGCAGCTGATTTCTCCTCAACAACAATGGTCAAAAAGTGCCAAAATGACGGAGGGCGATGCAACGTCGTTATTCGCGTTTCACCAGCAGACGACAAAGTTGACACCGTCCCTTGTCGACTGCAAGAATGTAAACCCCTCGCAAGAACGAATTAAAAACATGGTAGACGACAAGAGCAAACAAGCAGACCAACTGCTCCTAACACGTTTCAAACAAGCGATAGGACTAACGTTTAGAGGCGTGCAGCTCAATAACACAAAAACGTACCTGAAAAACAGGATTCCAGCTTTGGCTGTTATCGTTTCTTCTTACTTCCTCAACGATAAACATATTTGTAATGGATGTGCTATGCAAAGGTTGAGTGGTTGCAAAAACTCAAAGTTAGCACCAACGAACTACGACATCGTTGACAAAGTCTGTCACACATACAAGCCACTATTCAAGCCAATTGAAACATCCTCCACAGCTACGAGTATCTGGCAATATTGACGTATCACTCCTCGGTTGCTTGGTGGTATTTACGAGTAGTAGATAAGGATTAAAGTGAGTTAGAAAGGCGAGTAAAAGGCGGCAAGTGCTTCGTTTCGCTTGTTGAAGAACGGCAGTAGCATACCAAAGCATCGACATACGCCCGCAACAACGTCACACAGCGGATCAGATCTACGTCGCACAACATGATAATTATCGCTTTACACGTACATTCAAGGAACAATAGCCCTTTCACTAGCTTATACAGTACTGTATGATACTGTAGACGGTCACTTCTCTAATTGAAGAGGCCGTCCCTCTTCCTCTTAATGCACTTACTACATGAACTACGCCATAAATCACAGTCAGATGTGGATTTCTAAACGTTCAGACCAACTATTTTTATGATAATATAGTCAACAGAGCGACACTAGAGGCGTATAGAGCCTGGAAGACGGTTGGTTCAACCGTCCGGGTTGGTAGGCATTTGCTCTCCTTGTGCGTTTGTTATTCGCACAGTATATGTAGTAACGTTGTGTGTACGTGGCTTTATTCAGCAAAAATCAAAACAATGCGTGGTCATTCCATGAAGCTGAATAACATGCCAGTTCGTGCAAATGCAAATAACTTTATCAAGAACTTCTTTTGCTCCCGTGTGGTCCCATGGTGGAACGATCTACCTGATGATGTTGTCACTGCGCCAACATTGTCTTGTTTCAAACATCGTTTAGAGAAAATAAATTTAGCAAAATATTGTAAACTTTTATAGGCTGTATGTAAGTGATATTTATATCCTGTATTTGCTTAAAATAACTTAAAGTTATTAAAGTTATTTGCCTTTCGTGTCCAATTTACGGAAAATATATCAAATCAATCAATCAATCAATCAATCAATCAAAGAATTCACATGCTATGAACACGCAATATGCTATACACATATAAGGTAGACAATCAAACCTGTATTAGCAGCCACCTCTATAGAGCAGCCACCTGTGTATAAAGGCCACTCTTCAGAATCCCAAAATGACAATTTCTAAAGAAATCAATATTGACAGAAAGGCTACCTGTCTATAAATGTTATTTTGCTTGGGTCCCAAAGGTGACCATTATCGACAGATTTCATTGTATACTGTACAGCACACATGCGATTGCCTCACTGGCATTGTGAGACACGGAGATAGGTATGTCTTTGAGAATGTTGATTATGCAATAGAGCTATTTGGTTGTTTGTTAAATAATTACAACATAATTAGGCTAAGATAGCTGTTGTTAATGCTACATATGGTTATACGGTGGGGGAGGTATCTTTCAGAGCCCGCCTGTCATCACTTTCTGAACACTTTTACTCTTGAAGCCAAAGTTCAAATTTGTTTTTTACAGTATGTAGTTTAAAATCACATCGATCAGAAGAACATTTTTTAAGTCTAATTATAAGCATTTTAAGTAGATTAGTGATACAAGTAAATACATTTATAGTATAAATAACTGTAGATATAAATATTTTAAGCTTACCTATCAATTTCACTATTATTTATCACTTAAGTATCGCGTTTATTTGTATTTATTATTCACATTGGCGTAGCCCTCGAAGTCGAGGTTGTAAATTATTCTGGAAGAAGAAGAAGAAGAAGAAGAAAAAGTCATGAGATGGCTTTGTGCAAGGAATAGTAATGATGTAACAGAGGAAAGCCGATGTTCTTGGGGATTATCTTGCTAATTCAACGGAGGACTGTGGTCAACTGGAACAATGAAACGTGCTAGTAAGTTGGCGATGACTCAATGAATAGATGGATACTTCATTAATTACATCGATGGCATTTGCGTTCCACAGAGCTGCACCTTTAAAAATACAAAATGGAATCTTCTACTGATCAACTGAGACTGTAGCAAGATTTGTCCGACCAGGATAGAATTAACTTCTTGTACAGCTAGGGACAAGAATACTTGTTAAGTAGTAATCAGGCAAATTGCGTGTGACGCTACGCAGTTTATTTTTTAGCTCCTATAGCCAGGGGTGATGCAAGCGGGGGCCGTAGCCCCCGTCGGGGAAACCTAACCCCGCATCGGGGTATATGCAGCTATGCGCTGTTGGGGAAAATTAAGCTCGTAGCTGTTGCAATTTCTTCCACAATCCCCTTCAAGCCAGTCGTCGTGTTGGATAAATCCAGATGACGAGTTGTTGCGACATATTACAAGGATCAGAAATGCAAAGTTGGTACTGATTTCAATGTTTACGCAGTCTATATAGAAATTTACGCTGTTTGGTTATCCCCTCCCCCGTCGGGGAACCCTAGCCTCTCGTTTGAGATTTTCCGGCCCCACCGCTGCTCCTAGCCATCGGAATTAGAATGTGTGCTACAGCCATGGCTACAGCGCATAGCGAACCGCAATCTCCTGTAGAGTTCGTCCTTCATCGAACACATTGTCATTGCTCGAACGGAATCTCCTGTCGACATTTTTCCAAGGGTCTTTTATTCGACAGCATTTCTTTCCTTGGTCTATTTAACGCAACAATTACTAAACGCTTTCATGCCTGTCTTTTATTGTTGATGTTGGGCTTATACTCTAAAGGAAGTCACGGCGTGATCCAAACCCAAATCCTTCGTGGTATCAGTAGTTCTACACAGCAGCGATCAATTCATATTTGTGCGAGTATGTCCTATTAACCATGGCGTTGTTTTCTAAAGATGGAGAGAGAAGACGCCTCCAACCGGATGATAATAAGAATGATATTGCCCTTCGCGAAGTAAGACACGAATTGGACATAATTCACAATGGCAGAAACCCATCGCGTGTCGGCTGGGCTAATCGCCGCGAGTTCCTTCTATCTTGCATTGGTTATGCAGTGGGACTTGGGAACATATGGCGTTTTCCGTGGCTCGCCCAGAAGAACGGTGGAGGTGAGTGTATTGATACCATCAGTCGTGCTCCTTCTTTATTAAATGTCGTAATTGTAATTTCAAAGTTAACACCCTTGTATCATTAATTGCCATCTCATATCACTCAACAAAAATGATTCTTGGAGTGGTAATCTGAATTTCTGTAATGCCTGATAAAAAAGTTATATTCCCGGTTCTGCAAATGAATATATGAAAAGCGAATATAACTGCTATTAAGTAGTTTCATGTGCAGTTTGATAAAATCAGCATTCATTAAATAGTTTGAGATCGTTTCCATGCTCAACCGCCGTAAATTATCTCGCCATCTTGAGAGACGCCTTTACGAGGCCTTGACTTCTTTGATGACATCGCCATCATCTCGGACAGCGTCACTGACGCGCAGCAGACCCTGACGGAACTGGAGCGGTTGTGTATAAATGCAATCAAACCTGTATTAGTGGCCATTTCTAGAGAGCAACTACCTGTGTATAAAGGCCACTCTTGATAACTCCCAAGTGACATTTTCTATAGAAATCAACCTGGACAGAAAGGCCACCTGTCTATAAAGGCAACCTTCCCCAGATGTGACCGTTAGAGACACGTTTCACTGTAATCACTTGTATTTTTTAATTTCGTTCCTTCGTCAAGGTGCTTTTCTTATTCCATACGTCATCATGCTGTTCCTGGAAGGGATCCCCTTGTTTTACATGGAACTCACCATTGGTCAACGCATGCAGAGTGGGCCTTTGCAACTGTGGAGCAAAACGTCGCGTTATTCGAAGGGGATTGGATGGGCGGCGACAATTGGTGGTATGACGGCAGGAACTAGCTATGGCATGGTTGTCGCCTGGTGCGTCTATTATCTCTTTTCTTCGTTTTCAAGTCCGCTTCCATGGTCTTCTTGTCCTAAGTAAGTATAAAAAGTACATTTGTAAACCAGTTCATAGATTTATGATTTTGGCTTTAAAGTTTTCGTTACCTCAGAATCAATGTGCTTCTTGCATTGAAAAGTAATCGATTTATCATTTTCCTGTTCTTTTCAATTTGGTAGGGAATCTCACTTCGATGTGCATAGAAATCGAACGTTTGAAAGGGAGGTCGCAGCTTGCAGCAAACTCGGTGTGACTCAGTATTATTGGTACTACGAAACACTGAAAATCTCATCCGGAATAACGGATATTGGTGGCTTTAATTGGAAACTTGCCCTCTGCCTCGTTGCTACGTGGATCGTAGTGACACTTTCCTTGTTAAAAGGAATACGCAGTAGTGGCAAGGTAAACAAACGAAGCATTCTAAAGTCAAACCTGTAATTGTGGCCATCTCTATAGAGCAGCCACCTGTGTATAAAGGCCATTTTTCGTAACTGCAAATTGATGCTTTCTATATAGAAGTCAATCTGGATAGAAAGGCCGTCACCTGTCTATAAAGGTCATTTCCTCAGGTCCAAAAGATGACCGTTATAGACAGGTTTCACTTTATAAACAATTACATAAGTCGAATTTCTATGAAAATGAACTTTTCATGATTTGGAAAGCTGTTCTACTTAGATTGTTACTATTTTCCCTCGGAACTTTGCTCGAGAAAAGGTTAATTGCCACATCTACGGTATACTGGGATTCAGCGAACCATTAGCAGGGTTTCATGCAAAGTTGGGTCTCAAGTTTGGAGTAGAGCCTTGAATGTTTTTTTTGGCAGAAAACGTGAATATCTCTCCTGTGTTTTTTCAGGTTGTTTATTTCACTGCTTTGTTTCCTTACGTCGTGCTTGGAATATTTTTCGTTCGTGGTTTCTTTCTCGATGGATACGAAGATGGCCTTAGACATCTCTTCACGCCAGACGTAAGTCTTTCGTTCATCATCACTTTGGCAGTCTTTATTCATCTCGAACATCTTTGATGCTTTGCTGTTATAACTTGTGAGCTCTATAAGCCAATAGGACAAGGCGAGACAGCGAATACGACGAGAGAGAGCGAGAGTTACAAGCGACAGCAGTTACGTTTACAAGAGAGACTAGACTGAAACAGAAAGATATTAACGATGACCTAAGGCCACTACACTTGTAAAGGACATACGATGTTCAGATAGATATTTCTTATTTATAGACAAGAGATACTGGAATAGTGATACATCTACTTGAGTTCTAAGCAAACGTTGAAGAAGATTTTTATCGATTACAATACCATCTTAATTGCTTGATGAAATTGGAAAATTTATCCATCAAAGTTTGAAAAGAAGACAATGGAAAAGAGCATTACTTTTTAATTACTGCTATGTAGTATACGTTGCATTAAACACACGCTATTGCTATTTTATGCTGTAATAATTGACTATTTCTAGATTTTTATATTTGCATTATGTTATTTAGTATTTTATTTAAAGTAGTTGTAACTCTGTGCTATATATTAATTGAAAAATAAAGATCATGAATGCTGTAATAGATGTTTGCTACATACTTGTTAAAAGTATTATCACCGCTAGTTCTTTGCATTACGCATTGTCAACCAATGGAACAACTTGCCTGATTCTCTCGATATGCTGTTGATCATTATCATTATTTTAAGTTCAAACTGAAGTCTATTGATCTCTCTAAATTCTATAAAAAAAATTTATTTGGCTTTATGTAAGTTCTGTGTACAGTCATTACTTGCCATATTCATAATATTATTCTGTAAACTTGTATTTAATTTTCTGGTTGGTCATCTCTGTTGCGAATAAAATTAAACAAGAAAAAACAAAAAACAAACAAACAAACAAACAGACAGACAAACAAACAAACAAACAAACAAACAGACAAACAAATATATGATTACATGATTATCTATACTTGAGTTCTGAGCAAATGTTGTGGCATTTGTTCGTCTCTGCAGTGGAGTCGTCTTTTAGACTACACGGTGTGGGTTGAAGCAGCAGCACAGATCCTCTACACGATTGGAATCGGCTTTGGTGGCATTTTGACTTTTGGAAGCTATAATCCTATTCATCAAGACACGCTGGTCGACACATACATCATCGTTACCGCCAACTGCTTAACTTCAGTATTCGCTGGTGTTACCATATTTAGCATGCTCGGGTTCAGGTGAGATTGTTTACATGGTTTCTATAATGCACCTTAATTATTCTAATCAATGCACTCGTCATTTCCTGTCTTCACCTGCGATGTTATTACTCGTATATCATTATATCCATCTGATCTGTCCCATTTAACTTCATTTGAGCTTGGGACAGTTGCCGCTCGCATATGAAATCTTGTCTCCTGGTCGTTGCAATACTCTTGAACAACATACAGTAATAGTTTTCATGAAGCGATGGCTTGGGTTTAGATATCGTTTGCCATGTGTTCATCTAGATGGAGCGGCTTTTATCATTGGAGTTACTTCTAGACTCATATTTTGTTCTTCTTCAGAGCCAACTATTTGTCTCGAGATTGCACAGCTCGTAATGCTGCCATGGTTGCAAATATGCATGCCTCAGCAAACGCCACGCTCCATTCGCAATACAACCTGACGTCATTGAACTCGACGACCGTCGATTTGGTATTGAAGCAAGTCGTACAGCAGCATCGTATGAACCTCACACTGGAAGAATGCTCGGTCCAATCCTTCTTAGACAAGGTAATCCTTAACCCATACATCCGTGTGTAAGATACTGACAGACCACACGTAGGTATTAGTCGGCTAGACAGTATATTCAATGTCAGCAATAACATCAAGAAATGACCGAAGTCAGTAGCAGGTAAACACACTCTGACGAGCGGTAACATGCATGCGTGAATTATCCTTACATACGTCATGCGCATGCGCTTACAATACACAACACCGTGGTAAGCCAATCTCTTGCATCAGTTATAAGCTAAGTCCCTACATCAGTTATACAATACAGCTCAACATCCGTACGATGCCTCGCCCATGGCATGCAAACTGATTGCATGCTAACTTATGTTCCGATAACAAACGTCAGCACGCGTTGGATCGCTTAGCTCTTTATTTTTCTTGATATTTAATGGTTCTGCTGCAGCATGGTCTTGTATGCTCTTTTTTCTGCAACATTGTCTTTCTCTTTCTCGATTTCAGAGCAGTGGTGGTAGTGGATTAGCTTTCGTTGCGTTGACTGAAACGATCAATCATCTCCCAGCGGCCTCGTTCTTCTCTGTTTTGTTCTTCATCATGCTAATCACCCTCGGTTTGGACAGTATGTTTGGTGGCACGGAGGCTGTGGCCACATCGATCAAAGACTCAAAAATCTTTAGAGGAGTTCGCCAGGAGCTTATTGTCGGTAAGTATACATTTAATTGATCTTGTATTTCCATCATTACCCTTCTGTATCTATCTGCTACAATTGCTTGTATATTACTTGCAGTACAGAACGGACAGGTTTATTTATCGTATTATTTATATAGACTAGCGGGTATTAAAATTGAGTTCCATAATTATGCAGCATATCGACTGCCTCGCAGTGACGTCTTTGCATGTGCTTCTTTTTTAGTATTCGTCGCGACCATTTCTTTGTTGATTGGTTTGATTTTTGCGACACACGCCGGTGAATATTATCTACAGTTGAATAACTCATATGGGACAAACATACCGATGCTAATTCTAGCTCTGTTTGAGCTCATCGTCATATCGTATCTCTATGGTATGAAGAGGTAAGAACAGCTACTGCGAAACTGTGGTATGTCATCCAATTGTATTATATATGACCATGTATCTTGTTTGTCTGTCGATAGTAGATTGATTGATTGATTGATTGATTGATAGTAGATATATTTCAAGACATATAAGCAGAGAAATACAATAGTAAGTGGATAACTACAAGCGAGATACATGTTTGAGATTATGACTAGGGTAATATTGCGTCTGTTTCTTGATGCCTATAATACAATTTACAGGTAGAATATAAAGAATAATTAATTTACAAGATCGTTCATGATAGTTGAGATTTGGCAAAATGCCGAGCACAGCTTTTGAAGGACTGTGGCTGACTGCTGTTGGCGATCACTTCTGACAATTCGTTTAGGATCTTTGGCCCACGATAACCAAATCGAAGCTTGGACCTGTCTGAGGTGACCGTGGGTAGGCTGTACTGTTTCGTCTGTCTGTGTGTCTGTCTGTCTGTTTGTTTGTCGGTTTGTCTGTCTGTCTGTGTGTCCGTCCGTCTGTCTGTCTGCTTGTCATTTATTTTTCTTCTCTTTTCCAAAGAAGTTTCAACACCAGCATTACGATTTGAAATATGCTCGATTCCAGCCTAAGTTAGTTTATGTATAACTGCGGTGTTGATATTTTTAGGTTTACAGATGACATAAGGTTCATGACTGGCAGAAAGACATCGATCGTCTGGAAGGTTCTATGGATGGTCGTATCGCCCCTCTTGATCGCAATCTTGTTGCTTTTCTTCTTGATTGGCACCATCAAATCAGAACCAGTTTATCAAGTCTGGGATAGAGACTTGGTAGGAACCATGCAATCATTCAAAAGCCAATCTCATATTTTGTGCTGTATGCATGCAGCTTTAATGGGTTATATTCTTTATCATTCTTCCTTACTTTCATGTACATGAGTATGTAGGTCTTTCAACATTTGTTTAAACATAGCAGATTTTTTCCTTCTTTCTTTCTTTCTTTCTTTCTTTCTTTCTTTCTTTCTTTCTTTCTTTCTTTCTTTCT
>OFHS01006100.1:0-10602 GCA_900245855.1 Calvadosia cruxmelitensis | reverse complement strand
CTGTCTGTTCAAAAGCTGGCACCTGTCACTCATTAGCAAGTACGGATTTTCTGACGTTTGGGAAAGAACACGGCTCTGGTTGTGCACGGTTTTCGAAACACACGGTACAGCGCCAACGCTCAGACCAGGTCAAAGTTGAATAACGCAAAATGGTGCAGAATCTAACGGAGCCGTTTTTGAAAAGGTCACCTTGAAACCGAGCTATGTTTTCTGAAAGTTTGACAAAATTTGTCAAAATTATCGCTGTGGTATGGGCACCTTGAGTTTTCTGTGCTTGCCTTTGCAAACCGTTGCGCTCGAATGGTGTTGCGCTCGAATGGTTCGAAAGGATCGATTTCAGTTTCTTGGGAGCCGTAGCTCAGCTGAGAAACAATGCGCAGCATTCGAAGCTGGCTGAAGTTGCGTAGCAAGCGGAGAACTGTGATACGCATTGGACTAATTAATATCCACCCAAATGCGAAGCAACGACGCTGGACGCAGCTGCGTTAGCAGCGCGGACCAGCTAGTAATATATAATGTAGCAACGTTTTATGTTGTTGTACGAAGTATAGATCATTCTCTTTTATCATCAGCCCATTCATGCCAAAGAGAGCCATTATTGAATTAGTCCTTAGCAAACAACCAATCAGCAATTGATGAAGCGACTTCAAGTCTTCATTTAATTAGTTTTACAAGCAGGACAGGGGTTTATAACTAGCGATGATAAGTTATGGGTGTCTTTAGAAGACACCGTGAGAACGGTCTTTTTTCTGCTTTAGGGATGTTTCCAATGCTCGGAGGTCATTTTGAGTTCATCTGTTGCATCAGCAACACAATGTCAAGCATGGAGGGAAACATTCAAGAAGGTTCTATCTTGCCTGGAAAGGTGAATGATTATTTTCACTAGACAATGCTCATTTTGCTCATTCATTATTATTGGGGTTACTAAACTACATGATGTGAAGAAAGTGTGTAGGCCATGAAAGCATAATCAATGGATATTTCAAGGTGGCCTCTTTATCAGCTAATTAGTTTCTATTTTTGATGTCATAATTTTGTTTTAAGTTGTTTCAGCAACAAGCATGATCTTTTGAGCTGCATTCCGAAGGAGACAGCCATGAACTTAGGGTTGACTTTGATCAAGGTGAGATTGCTCTTTGGGTCGTTTGCTCCCAGTTACCAAAAGTCAAATGTATGTAGGAATATTGCCTATGCTAGATTGTATGTGTAGCTACATCATTCCTTCTAATCTGTATATTGTACAGTTCTGCATCATTTCTTTTTAGTCCTTACGTAAACAATCTTGTATATTTGTCTATCATCATCATCATCATCATCATATTTGTCCGTCAACTAGTAATCAACTCTGTTGCAATCCCACTGCAAGTCATTCCTTCTTCTGTGTTTTGTTCAATAAAGACATCAACCTTGACTCTTGCTCTCAGCTGGTACTCATACAATGTAGTACTTACATCTGTGCAACTTTAGAGATATTAGTCTAACAGCTTGAATGTCCTGTATGATAGCTTCGCTTGCTGTATACAATTGTTAACTATTTGGTCAAATTATTCGTCTAATGTTGTCTTACTTTCATTTTAGCTGATTGAGTTATCGATGGAATTGAATGACAACGGAGAACATCCTTATGCCACTGTCTTCCCGTGGTCTATCTTATATCAGATCATCAAATTGTGAGTATATTTCACTTATTTTGTGTTGGCTACAAATATATTCAAGCAGAGAAAGATTGTTTTGGAAGAGCGTTTGCTTCTTAGACTTTGCAAGGAGTTCAATTGATAATAATCTCAAATTTTTTATTGGATTTTTTTTGCTTTCTTCTTCAGTAATCAGCTGAAGGAAAACCGAGAGACGTTAGCAGAACAGACCGCTACTCCTGATATTTCTATGAAAAATACTTCCATTCTTGAGTTTGTTCGATCTGCGCATGATCATGTTGGGAGGTAATAAGCAAAAAATATGTCTACTGTCTACATAAAAGCTTATGTAACACGTAGGGCATGATTACAATTTGACATAGAGAAAAATGGTGTTGCCTTTGTACTTTGTTAATTGCTATGGTCTTCTACTCGTTAATGAGCCGTCTTTGTATCAGACAGATTGTTAATCCAGAGGATGTTCATAAATATTATTTATGATCTTATTTGTTATAACGAGCTGCATAATCCTCTTTACTCTATATGATGGACACTGGTCTGATGCGCGTCAACAAGTACTTATTGTACTCTAATTAATGGTTAATAATGCAACAGGGTTCATCAAGCCAATGTTTTAGCTGTTCACGTTATGCACAACAGATTTCATTACATTACATTACATGTAACTCGAAATTATGAAAGGACATTGAGTGTCCACTATAGCAACGCTCTGCAAAGCATGAAAATCAAGATTCTCCATTGATTTTTGTCTTTTTGTCTATGAAGGAGAACATGGTGCTGTCACAGTGAAGGAAAGTTACTGCTGCAATTTGTAGAAGATCTTTATCAAGAGCTGAATAGCGATGCAAGCTCAGGCCTTGCAAAGGTGTGCTGCTTTTGCTGTAAATTAAATACAGTCAAACCTGTATTAGCTGCCACGTCTATAGAGCAGCCACCTGTGTATAACAGCCACTCTTCATAACCCCAAAATGACATTTTCTATCGAAATCAACCTGGACAGAAAGACCACCTGTCTATAAATGTAATTTTTGTTAGGTCCCAAAGGTGACCATTATAGACAGTTTTCACTGTCCATTTATTTTGTTGATTCCCAAAGTTGATGTTAGATTGCTGTAATACTTGCTTCCGTAAGCTTGTAGACATGCATGCTGTTGCAAGAGAATAAAGACTACAGTCAAACCTATTTTGGCGGTCACTCATACAGAATGACCACTTGTCTATAGCAGTCATCGAATAAGTCTCTTAACAATGTTAACGTTTGTATTGCCTAAGCAATGGCATTTTCACTATTGGTGGCAATTCGATAATCATGTTTCTGTTTCTGTCAGGATATTGTGAAGGAGCTTGAGCAATGCTTTCTCTGTCTCTACGGTCATCCATCAAAGAAGCCAAAAGTAAGACTTGGTGACTCAAAACTTGATGTATTTCGAGATTGAATGTTCTTGCAATGATATTAATTTGGTCCGAAATGTAGCTGTTTTTATCACAGTTGACTGAGTAATCATTTCTTTGTTTTAGAATCGAATTTTACAAGACCATTCAGCATCCCAGGTACCTACAAGAATTTTTATATGCCATTTATTCGTGAAATGGCTGCCTTTTGGTACTCATAGCAACCTTGTTTATTTCAGGTGCCGCTGACTTGGGAATATGCCAAAATTGTTTACAATGTCTTCAAACCAACATCGCTGCCATCACTTGACAGTAAACTCAACACAATCTCATTGGAGGTAAAAAGTAGTATTACATACAGTCAAATCTGTATTAGCGGCCACCTCTATAAAGCAGTCACCTGTGTATAAAAGCCACTCTTCATAACCCCAAAATGACACATTCTATAGAAATCAACCTGAACTGAAAGGCCACCTGTCTATAGAGGTCATTTTCTTCAGGTCCCGGAGGTGACCATTGTAGACAGGTTTCACTGTACTTGTAGTTGTATGCAGTGGTGGAAGTAGCGAACTACACGTACTTAGCTATTTGTAGCGACTACTTTTCTGTGTAGCGAAGTAGTTTTTGACTACATTTTTCAAAAATTAGTTGCAGCTGTAGCGAACTACTTTTCAACTAAAGAAGTGTAGTTTTTAGCGAACTACTTTTTGATTTAGGATAATCGTTTTAGCTACTTTTTCCACATACATTTACATCTGGATTTTGCAAATTCTGAGACGGCAGCATAGTGTTTCCTGAAAACGGTTTGAAAGTCGAGCCAGTGGTTGAAGTCTTGTTCGCGTAACAAGTCGTATATTTTGTGAATAATGATGAGAAGCCAAAGTTCTTGTTTCTTGATTGATTTCGTAAGAAAATAAAAGTAGTCAGTAGCGAAGTAGTTAGCTACTATTTGGAAGATGTAGCGAGTAGTTGTAGCTAACTGCTTTATTTCTCCTGTAGTTGTAGTTGTAGCGAACTACATTTCTAGATAGTAGTTGTAATTATAGCGAACTACAAAAATAAAGTAGTCAATCCACCACTGGTTGTATGTAATGATGATGATGCACTTTAGTTTCCTTCTCGTATTCTACTACGTACAATATCATGAAGAATAAGTATGCAGTACCTAAAAGATGTTTACAGAATCCCAAGATAAATTCATTAAAGTAAGATAAACTTTCAGCTACCAATAAAGATGTGATTAGAATAAAATATACTGAAGTTCAAACCTTATATTGGCAAAGGGCATTTAGGCGGCTAAGAGTGCTGTTCAATGCAAGGGGTAAATATCGAAATATTTTAATTTTTTTCATAAGATTAATTTTTTCTCATGCTTGACTTAAATTCAAAGCATTGGTATTTTTTGTAATAGATGTTAAAATTAGGATATCTGAAAGTCTGTATCCTCCTCTCTGCAGAGTACGTCCCTGAGATTGTTTTAACTGATAGGACTGTTCACAGCAGACTAGAAACACGAGGCACACATCGCATGCAATGAAATTTTACTAAGCAGGAGGCTTTTCAGCTTTGCGATTCCACATTATGAAATCCTTAGGAATTTGCATTGTTAAAGAACTTCATTATCAATGATAAAGATTTTGATAATGATGAATTGATGATACAGTGAAGCCTGTCAATAATGGTCACCTTGGGATTCGAGGAATATGACCTTTATAGACAGGTGACCTTTCTGTCCAGGTTGACTTCTATAGAAAGTATCATTTTGTGGTTATAAAGAGTGGCCTTTATACACAGGTGGCTGCTCTATAGAGGTGGCCGCTAATACAGGTTTGACTGTAGTGATCATTTGTCAGGATTTATTTATCATCTGCTAAATTTTGTTTTGAGATTTTGAAAGATGATTTGACGAAGCAGAAGTGACTTTGATGTCCTCTATATCACTGAGACTATGTGCTTCATGAGATTGTGTTTTATAGGTTCAAAATGTCATGCGACGAGTTGTCAATGTCATCTCACAGAAAGAGGTTGAAGGTATGTCATGATTTTTTGTTTCTCTTTATGAGATGCATTTGGGTCCCAGAAGTACTGTTAATATTACCGATATGCAAATTATATCATAGATCTCAATACAAAAATAAGATGCTACCGTATCTTGTATATATCAGATTTGTGGTCAATTTACCTTGGAAAACCTATGATTCAACCTTTAGACTGTTGCATTTCGACACTATGTGTAGCTCTATGGAAGCAAAGAAGAGTGACCTCCAAGGACTGATAACGGATATACCTAGGATAGAAGCGCATTTGGGATGACTGGAGCGTGTACGCTTGATGTGCAGCATTCCCTCTGACTATATGTTCAGTATGTACACAAATGTTGAAGATTTGCCAATTCAAGTTAATTAAGTATGAAGGTGGATTTGTACACAATGGTGACCAATAATTCAAATGCATAATTATGCTAATTATTTGATTCAACCTCTCTTAAGTGACCACCTGTCTTGAGTGGCCACCATCAAGTGATCCCTCAATATTTGACAATACGATTTACCTGTCTGAATAGACCACCTTCATTGGTCTTCATTGGTTAATTGTAATCTATCTACAGTGAAACCTGTCTAGTGTCTATAATGGTCACCTCTGGGACCCGAGAAAAATGACCTTATAGACATGTGGCCTTTCTTTCCAGGTTGATTTCTATATAAAGTGTCATTTTGGGGTTATGAAGAGTGGCCTTTATACAGAAGTAGCTGCTCTATTGAGGTAGCCGCTAATACAAGTTTTAGCTGAACAAGTTTATCTGTAATTGTCCAAGATCTATTGATGAATTCACTGCTTCAGTTCTCCATCGAACGGCACTTTGCTGCCTACCAGGCATGGTTTGAGTATGGTGTTCATAATCGCTTGTTTCTTGGTTTCCAACAGTTATCACTGTCGAGGTGCTGCAATCATTTATTGATGGCAATTCTGATTTTCCTGATATCACTCATGACGACATAGAAGCAAAGAGGTAGATTTCAGTTTATAATATGACTCGGTTAATACCATATGGGATATTATCACGTCTCAGTTATTTTCACGGAAAATGAAATTCCACTGGCCAGTCCCTTAGCTTTTCTCTTATTCTACTCGGTTAATATCACCTCAGATATTACCACGTCTCGGTTATTGTCACAGAAAATGGAATTCCACTGGCCAGTCCCTAAGCTTTTCTCTTATTCTACTCGGTTAATATCACCTTGGATATTGTCACATCTCGGTTATCATCACAGATTTCTAAAGGATTTTTATGTTTACTCTCGATTATTGTCACACTTTCTGTGATTTGTCGCTTTGCTTAAATTTAGAGATGCCGTAATTGTCGTGAAGGAAAAATTGATTAGGTGTTTTTCATTGTGTTTGCCTCATTGAGCGTGACAAATCCAAGAAAATGAGTCTTGTATTGCTTCAATCTCTACGTAATAGCTCTGTTTGATGTTGATACAGTGTTTGCTGTTCTATGGCCCGCTTTTAATTATTATTTGAGCGGTTGCTGCAAAATTAGAGGTCTGAGTATGGTACCATACTCAGACCTCTAATGCGAATGATATCATACTGCTCCATTGTAGTAATTTCCATAATGGCAGCGATGGCACTTGGCCCATAGTTCCTATTCCTCCATTTGAATTGCTATCATGACACCATGTAATACGGTTATTATCTAGATTTGCCCGTGCATCGCTTATTTTGTCCGTAAGTTTGATAGTCAATAAATAAACCTTGAGCATTCTGTAGAAGCCATTATACCACCTATGGGTTGAAATTTGAAATAACTGTACGACCTTGATCTTATGAAGTCATTGTTTTCTATTTGGAAGAACGTCCTGTCCATAATGCGGTCATTTTAGCAGAAGTGGATGACTCTTGCAGATTCTGCAAATCTTGCCAACTCAACAACATTCATTTCGTCTGAAAAAATATATGAGATTTGGGCAAGCCTATCTACCATTGTACGTTTTATTCAACAACATAGGACATCTTAGACTTTGGTTTTATACAACCAAAAGTTTATTCTGGGTACTGTTTTACTCAATGAAGTGCTATGATACTGTGGAATTGTTTCGTTTCAGAAACTCTATCCAAGATATCTTTTATTTCCTTGGTGATTTTTACTTCAAGAATAAAGAATTTAGCAAGGCCATCAAGTTCTACATGCATGATGTCTGCCTGAATCCGGAAAGGTTTGAGTCATGGGCAGCATCAGCTTTAGCCAGGGGGTCACGCCTCGAGGAGAAAATCAATGCGGTGAGTTTCCGTCCACTTGTCGTTCCAGAAGTAACTTGTTCTCAACGTTTTCCCAGTTTATGATTAGATAAAAGTATTTTTCCTTGCTGTGGTAAAGTCCTTTTTTTTTGCTGGTTTGTTTGTTTTAATTGTTTGTTTTTTTCTTTTATGTTTGTTTTTTATGTCCATAGCTATACATAAAATTATTAATTTGCAGCAATGCAGTAATATACGTTGATGAAAGTGGCAGTTGATCACTTGCAGTTTTGAAAAATATTGTTCTGTAGAATCTGTTCTCTTGCCATAGATACTGCAAAATGCATGTATACTGTTCCTGTGTTTAGCCAGGGAAGTCAAAGCTATTATATGTCTCTGATATTTAATACAGTCCAATTTATTCAATGGAACCACCCCATACCCCTCTCTTTTGGTTTGATCAAGCAGCTGGTTTAATCAACAAAGTATCACAAGCTAAAAGAAAGCATACAAGAGCAATTTAGGAACACAACGTTTTGCTTAAGTATACAGCGGCTGCTTTCATTCACTATAATATAATTTGTAAAGCAACTTCCATTGTACCTCACAACCTAGAGAAATGTGCTGATTAGAAAGCAGATATCTCTTATCCTAACCACTTCGGCACGGGCATTACGTGTTTCAACAACATCCTTCTTTCCTGTCTGTTTTCCTGTCTATTTTTAATCATTATGCATTTCTTTTCCATCAGTGTGAACCAAAGAGTGACGGTCCGATCAAAAAGCACATTACATCAACTTTGAGGTACAGTCAAAGTACAGGGTTTTATACACTATGCACTAGATTCCATGTGAAATTCATTTGAAAATTACATGGAAAACAATGTTAAAGAGACATCTTTCAAATGGTTTTGGCTCTCTTCTCGTATTCACATGCTTTTTCACACGATTTATACTCGTTTTTGTATTCATAGTGAACATGTGATTATGTGTATCTTGGATTTGATCGTCGTTGTTTACATTTCAGTAGCATAGCTTCTCTTCAATGGTTGTTGATCACTGCTGGCTCGTGTTATTTGCTGCTTGTTGTATGCCATTGCTGTTTCCTGTGGGTTTCTGCGGGCCGCTGTTGACTTCGGGTTGTTCGCTGCTTGCTGCTGTTGTTACAATGCTTGCTAATTAGCAACGGTTTGAAGATCGCTCTTTTTTTCTCTTTCATTCTTTCTCCAAGACGAATGGGTAAGTATCCTAAGATTTCCACGGGGGTAGCGCTGTGAATGGAGCTGGTTGGTGGCGACATATTTGCATGTGACCAATTATCCTTTACATTAATTATGCAACCGTTGCCTCCTGTCAACCAAGCATCCAGACCAAAGTAATACTTGTTTCTGGAATAAGATGAGTAGCTTAAATAATTAAAACAATAGTAAATATATTTTTATTTCAATGAGACATAATGTGTTTTCTTGCATATATTCAATGTTCTTTAGTTTAACAATTTGACTAAAATTACACTTATGATACATTTCTCCTGCTTCCTACTTGCAATTACCGTAATTTTGTCCAATTTCCTTTCTAATGTTCTGTGCTTTTTCAGGTGTTATGAACGAGCTGCAAAGATTAACGACAAAAATTGTATGATATTAGAAGAGGTATATCTGCCAGGAATTTGTTGTCGTGCTCACTTCAGTCTAGCAAACATTGACAGTCATTATTCTTGCCTGCGTATATATGCCGCTTGCATCGTGATGCATCATTGCGGGTATGTTGCTTTGTTTTATGTTCTAGTACGGTTCAACGGCATACATGCTGAATTCTCACGCATCAAGGATACAGCGAGAGGTTTGCATGTTTTCTTTTTATTATTGCATAAATAACGATGACTAATTAGTAGCTACTAATCATTGCAAGATCATTGCGCCATCATGCTTCATGCGTCTGCTTGCTATTTGTGTAGTAAGTAAACGGTCGCCTTGGTGTGAGTAATGCATCGCCGAAGTCAAACCTGCTGCGCGGCAAAACGTAAACAAACAGATAGCTCTATGCTTGGCTCCGCCCGAGACCAGTCACGTGTCTGTGCTCGTTCGTTCCAAATCGGTGAACTGGCAGGTCATTGCGTAAATCACAGCATAAATGCATAATAACCTAGCAATTTGCTAATAAACGACGGAATAATCGGGGATAGCAAACAATAGGAAATCCATGGATCACAACAATATTGAATGATTGCAAAGGCAGGGACCATTAGCGCTGGACTGTATCGGCGGAGACGAACCTACAACAACGTGGTCGGGCAGGAATCTGTGCTCTGGAACATGCTTGAACCGAACCTCGAGAACAACAAAAGCAGACGAGGAAATAGCCGTTGCCGCAGTACGAATACACAACTGATTTCGAGAACGCCGGTGATTTCGACGACAAAAGCTTGCATTTCTATTTTGCATAACACAAACAATGTAAACTGAGTCAACTTAGCTCGTCTGATCTTTATTGTCCACAAAGCGTATTCCTCGTGCAGAATCCGTGTCGCTGAGCCTTCTTGTTCTCCATGAGTCTCGAATTCTCCTTGTTCTCGAACACCGTAAGACCAGGGCAAGGCATCGTGCATGTAAACATGATATAAACTACCTTAAATTGCCATGATGCATATGGCTTGCGATGCACAAGGATCGATTGGTGAAAAGTACGAATGTAGCAATGTCTTCTAATAACAATCAAAAAGAAATGCCAATAGCACGATTGTAGCCATTTCTTCTGGTACCCAGCAAGCAATGACGAGATCTGCTGATGCAGTTTGCTGTAAATTGATCCCAATCGTCCAAGGGTCACTAGCTCATCTTGATTCTATTTTGTCATTGGTTCTTGTGTAGTGTTGGATCGGGTATCAGCTCTATGGTTACCATGCAACCCCTATGATAGAGGCTGGCAGTCTCTCTTCCGTGCGAGTTTAACTTAGCTTAAACAAGTGTAACCCCATCTAAATACTAATATGATTAACTGTCGTAATTAATTACAACTATTATTAATAATAATATTCAATTACTATTATGAATACATGTGTACCGTTTGATGCAAATGATTTTCAAAAGCAGAATGTTTGCATGTTGATAGATTTTTCTAAATTAGATAGAATCTAAAGGTGCCACGTCTTGCTAAGTTGTATAATTGGTTGTGGCTTCTACAGGATGGTATTTCAAATTTGCATGTAAGCATCGAGCAGTGTATTACATTTATTTATATGTTTCTTTATCTATGAGTTTAATCACATTGTAAATTGATAATAGAATAATCATCAATAATTATAAGTAATATA
The DNA here is from genome assembly GCA_900245855.1 of Calvadosia cruxmelitensis. Taxonomy (NCBI): domain Eukaryota; kingdom Metazoa; phylum Cnidaria; class Staurozoa; order Stauromedusae; family Kishinouyeidae; genus Calvadosia; species Calvadosia cruxmelitensis. The sequence goes on along the minus strand of OFHS01006100.1, from coordinate 4 downwards.
TATA